>WOVY01005882.1:0-164721 GCA_013436015.1 Rhipicephalus annulatus | reverse complement strand
GGGTTGGCATCTTCGCAGCTTCTTTTGACTGGTACTTTTCGATTCGACTCCCAGATTATACTCAGTATTCATTGCAGAATTATTGGCTATTGTTCTTGCCCTAGACAAAGTGCCCTCAAACGGATCATTAGCAGTTATCATTACAGATTCGTTATCAGTATGTAATGTACTTTTCGAGGCAGCCAATGCAGAGCCGATGAATACCTTTCGGCATTTAGTACCAAAAAACGTAAAAAAACTGCATTTACCATAGGCGCCAGGCCACCGCGCATTATATTTGAACGAATTGTGGGCTATTTAGCAGCAGTATCCCTGAGTGGGCCAACCATCCTAGTTTTGCCAGATACGGCTTACGTGACAGCTCTCAAGCTCTGAAATGCTTGCTTGCAATGAAGATTGGGTAATTTAGATAAATGTAAAGATTTCGAGCATTTAAGGTATTTCAGGAATAAACAGGGTGTGTACCTCACCAGTTAGAGGTCACTTATACCAGGTTGCGCTGTAATGTTCCACAACTAAATTATTACCGTAAGAAAGCTCGACTCAAGGCGTCACCGCTGTGCATTTTTAAAGACGATAGTCTTTCTTGGGGACCTTTGACGCAAAAATCTTGGTCTGTCTGTCTGTCTGTCTGTCTGTCTGTCTGTCTGTCTGTCTGTCTGTCTGTCTGCCTGTCTGTCTGTCTGTCTGTCTGTAGTTTGCAACAAAATTGAAACACTTGAACATTTCTATTTTATTCTGTCGTCATTGCTCTTATCAGAGAAAAATTTTTAGTAGCCCCACTACAAAGCTAAGAATTAAAGTATATCTACCAGTACTTTTATCACTTGGCGGCACTTCATTTGGTTACTGCCACAGGGATATATGCTCCACTGTGTTTCGTTACATCAATGCAACTAAAAGAATACCGTGCTGATTGATTGATTGATATGTGGGGCTAAACGTCCCGAAACCACGATATAATTATGAGAGACGCCGTAGTGGAAAGCTCCGGAAATTTAGACCACCAGGGGTTCTTTAACGTGCACCCAAACTGAGTACACAGGCCTACAACATCCCACCTCCATCGGAAATACAGCCGCCACAGGCAGGATTTGATCCCGCGACCTGCGGGTCAGCCGCCGAGGACCTTAGCCACCAGACCACCGTGGTGAGGCACCCTTTTTTTTCCGCGTGTTCAAATGTGAACCTGGTGGCGGTACCGGCTTCTCGTTCGCCTGCATACATGCAAGCATGCCTATGGTAGAGAATCGCGAGCACTGCGTCACGCACCGATCATTCCAACAAGAACAAAAAGCCTTCAGCAAATTGAGCGCGACCGACTTCAGAAAAATTTTTTAGCCATGCTCATGAATCCAATGCAAACTAGTTACGTTGTGTCAATTCTCGTGCGTATTGTGCACGCCTGTCTTCACCGAGGTTCTACATTGAAGAACATTTTGCCATCACGTTTCCATTTATCAAGGCGTGGCATATGCGCTGTCATATGTCGCATGCGATTCAGAACATCCAATCATAACTAAAAACGCTTGAACGACAATTAACTCTAATATAAAATTGCTAAATATAAATAAAAGCGTTGAGAAAAGAACAGTTTGACTGGATCAAATAGTTTTGAGCTACCGCAGTCACGGCACAAATATACGTAAAAAAATTTCTGCAAAGTCATTGTAAACGGCTACAAAGGTATGACATTCAAAATAGTGCATGGATATACAGTGTTTAATGAATGAGTCGTGTATATAGCAAAACGAAAGATGAGCGAATGTTATTTAACTTAATCTAGAACTACAGACCTTAGGCCGCCTGTCGTCCGCTCAATGGCTTTGCCATAGTCGTTGCAGTCGCCACTCGATGGTGTCACAGATAAACATCAAAAACAAAAAAATGAAACCCCATGTCTGCATGATATTTACAACCCAGGCCCTCTGTCTGGCACAAAAGCATTTACCACAGTGCCACGCTGGTGCTTCAGACTTATTCGCTAAAGTACCACATAAAGGCGTCGTTTCGGGCAAGAAATCATGTTAACCATGGGTGATGTGGCGTGGCAAGATTGTAAAATAGAACCAGTTATCACACAGCGTTAATTGGCCTGACAAGTATTATGGTTGAAGACTCCTTACCTGTGGGAAAATGCTCAGCCTTAGTTCTTTATTGTGATCCCCTAATTGCAGCATCAACAAAGTGTGCAGAATGTCTTCAAGATGTGTAACTGGTACATCCATACGCTTATCCACAAAAAGACAAAAAATGCATAGTCGGCGTGCTTGCACTTTACAAAAAAAATACATTTATGACACAGTGAATAGTTTGCGGGAAGTCAGAACTATATACCTTGCCGTCGCACGCTCAAAACATGCATTCAGAACACATATCGTAATCGTCATTTTGTAATCATGGGCGTTTTCTGTATTGGAGACACCGATACTTCAAATGATTCGGTCACGCTGTGGCGATAGATTTAATTTTTGTCACGTATACGTCTTGGTCAAGCATTGTCAACATACTCCAAATTCAAGACACGTCAGTTTCTTCGGCCCTGCAGTGATAATGCTCAGCAACAAAATAAACAAATAAGTGTCGCTATGATGAAGGTGCACCAACTTTTTGTTACAAGAAGAAATGAACGACGACCTGACAGGACGGCGCGGCTTTCATGTTGGCTAGAATACATTTAACGTGAAGCCCGTGCAGCGACAACGGCAAAAGATAGCCTTCGTGATATTCGATCGAAGTTTAGAGGTGCACTCAGCGCTGCAACGTGATGTCTTTTAAGAGAAAACTTTAAGAGTTCTGGCTGCATTTTGAAAGCCGTCTCGGTAAGTCACTCCAAAATGCAGCTTTCTAGCTCTTCAAACATAGGAGAAAAAGTATTCGCTTCTGCGTTAGAAAATTCAGAAGACCATTATAGAAAGTTCTCGGACCTCGCTTTTGGATGCTGGAAAAAATACTTGCTATATTGTGAACCGGTATAAAACACACACAACCTTTGTGTGTAAATATTTTCGTACAAAAAGACACGGTCGCTGCTAAATCAATCTTACTTTTCGAAAAATGATAGTAAGATGGCAAAAATTGTTAGTGGTGTCTGTTAATGGCAGCTGTGAACCAAAATACATCTATTACATTACTACACTGACAACGTGGGCATCATTTAGTCTACAACAACGTAGGGTAATGTGCTAGCTCTTTGTGCTATTTTAAGGAATGCCTGTTAGGGCGTCTTAATGCTGTTGAAATGGTGTGCAATCATAATAATGCAAGCAAATTATGAACACTCTAACAAAACTTCATTGCCTTATAGATATTTTTCTCGAGTCAGTTATTGTTAAACAAGGGCAGACGTACAAAGTAGGGCACCTCAAAAAATTCACGCCATATCTACGGATTGGCACTCACATGGCTTCGCGCAGTCCTACTCTCCCTGTCCAAGGTAATCAATTGCGCCAAGTGGAACATTACCTCGGTCACGTCCGTCGCCCCTGCCATCGCCGCTGGTGCGCCGTCCTCGCAATGTACAACCATGCCCAAGACCAGCACTTCCACCCTACATGCTTCGGAGATGTCCCAGGTCTAAATGACGAGTTGAGGATCTGGCAAGTGCGGGAGCTCCGCCCACCAGAAAGCCTTCCTGAAGCGATACCTCTCTTAGCCACTAAACCAAACCCCAGGTAATCCTGTTGCAAAAGACTGTAGTAACAACCCTTAAGTTTTCCGGATACCAGTGGGTTACCCAGCTTTTCGAGAGGACGCTGTACCGCCACCGTGGACACAGAAAAATTACCTTGCATTGCACACAACCTCAATGTGCCCTAAATTGAACATGTTAAGATTGAAATTCTTCCTGGCAGTACATTATGACAAAGCGTGTACATCATCAATCTGTACAGCAGTCCCAGCCACCAGTACTTTCAGAGGATCGTTCCAGAAAGCCATTCGTCTCGCGGAGACAAACCCGCTATTGATTGTGGTTGATGTCAACGCGGGCAATAGCACCTAGGGCTACTCGTACGACAACTAGTGGTCACAAGTTCTGGTAAAATGCGAATGACGTGAATCTTATTCACATTACGAACAAGGCCTACCCTAATCACTACGGTACGTCAATGCAAAGAAACCCCTACTCCGGATCTCCGCTTTGTCAAGAATATCGCCAACGCCTGATAATCCCACCCTGCTATATATATCGGTAGTGACTATTTCCTATTGGTCATACACGTCCCTACAGTCAGCAGGAAGACCAAGTCGTTTACATGAGTCAACTGTCACCTCCTGCGTAAGACCCCGCGCAGAACAACCTCCTTCCGATACCACATCGAGCCTCGAGACGCCTACGGGCCAGCTCAAAGCTGACGTCAACAAGGCAACGGCAACCATCAGTATCAACATACCAACCGAGCAAATGGACAGGCGTCTCGCCCACTTGCTCAAGTCCAAACAACTTCACTATCCCGCAAGGAGTGCCAACGCGTTAATCAGTGGCTACGAAGAACATGATGAACATGATTATGAGAGCATGATGGATCACTGTCACATGCTTTCCAAACAGCATTGGGAGGAGGTTTGTAAACTCAATTGACGATCAGGTGCGTAATGGCAAAACGTCGAACTAACTGAAACATCTCCTGAATGAAACCAACACCCGCGTGAATCAGCGTCATTTCATCGTGAAGATTCTCCATCAGGCTGAGCGGAATGTACCACCGAAAGATGTTATCAGGAACTTCGTGGAGAAATATTTCTCCCTTCCCAGGGGT
Organism: Rhipicephalus annulatus; assembly: GCA_013436015.1. Classification (NCBI taxonomy): domain Eukaryota; kingdom Metazoa; phylum Arthropoda; class Arachnida; order Ixodida; family Ixodidae; genus Rhipicephalus; species Rhipicephalus annulatus. The sequence goes on along the minus strand of WOVY01005882.1, from coordinate 159,961 downwards.
CTTGTAACTCCTCAGCCTCATCCCTATGGTAGCGACAACACCAACGTAGAACGCCGGCTCTTCCACCGAAGAGGTGCGCCAAGCTCTCTACGAGCTCAATGATCCCTCTGCCCTTTGCCCTGATGGTAAACCAACAACCTCCTACTCAACTTGGACGATTCCTCCAGCATTCACACTACTGATACCAGCAACAAAATATGCAGAAAGGGTGAGATAATCAATGTCGGGAAACTCACTCACACTATCCTCATGCCCAAACCGGGAAAGGCGCCGAGCTTAGATCACCTACGCACGAAATCACTCAAGTCGTGCCTGGTCATAGTGGCGGAGCTAGTGCCACCTACAAAAATAATTTCAGGCCTGCAGACGGCCGCCATGACATCGCTCGTTTTGAACCGGTCGAGTGCGGACACGCAAGCCTGTGAAATATTGCTAATATCGTGTCCCTTTAAAATATAACATATGACGACGTGAATTACTTGCGTAAAAGCTTTATTCAGCCTTCCTGCTTTTGGAAAGCCGCCCATTTAGGTAATGCATTACGATTTAAAGAATCTTGTGCTTTATCTGTAAGACAAATAATCCACAACAAAATTTAAAAGGTTATGCGCTATCGAAACGCATCGTCAATTTAAAAAAAGATTATTGGTTAGCCCTACAACATCTCAAATATTAGAAAATTTTATTCATTTTTTATTCTTCCTTCACGCACACACACACACACACAAACGCTTTGCACATGCACACATACACTCACACATTCTCCGGAAGATGGGCAAAAACCTTTCCTACTCATGTGCTAAGTTTCTGTTTTTTGCAGGCTTACTGTTATTCTCATTTAAACATCTCTCTTAATATAGACTTATTTACTGAAGAGAGTGTTCGCTCCGCGAACATGCAGTTCAGCATAATGTCAAGGTTATGACCAATGCAAATAAAATCGAAATAGATGTTCATAAAGAATTCTTGTGACAGACACAGGAAGTGGCGTTTCCTCTTTAAATCTGGCTCCTCTCGAAGTGGTGCGTAATCACTTGTATAACTTAAGGCATCGGAAAACTTGTCACCACTGCGTCTAGCGTAAGTCCCTTGCCACCAATAATCATATACTGCCCGCCGTTTATTGGATCAGTGCATTTGTTTTGCGACTCTCATTATTGCGGCCTAATGTGGAGCAAACAAAGCTGCCCCCTTTTATAAAGTGTTTTACCACAGGTATCTATGCGCACCTAAAATCGGCTGAAGTTTTTACCAGTACCTATTTTCAAAAAAGCATATCAGACTAAAGAGCTGGGGAGACTGGTGCAAATTAAAATACCGCAAAAAATTGGTTGGCACACAGGCCAGAAAACACTACGCACAAACCCAATGCAGGAAGCAACACACCTGCCTTCATTCCTTTTTCTCAAGCAATAAATGAAGGTCCCCGTGGTGCTATTCGAAAACAGTGACATATTTGCATACCCCGAAAAAAAACTGTAAAAATCTACTGTCGCGGATGTTCATTGCTTCTATGTCAGAGCTTACGCTAGCAAGTCCAAAGCGTACACAATATCTTCATTTTAGAGCCAGAAAAAACATGTTGAGGATGGTGCTATTAAAATGACTTAGAATTATGCAGCACGGACGCATAAGAACCATAGCGCCACGAAACGAACGGATGCCCACGTCACCTCTAGGAACGGTGCGCTACTGTTTCGTACTTCGGTCTGCTTTAGGAAACAAGAGAACTCGTACCTTCGGTCCACTGTCGTAATTGCCGCGTCGATTCGGCACGCATCATCGCCCCCATCGTATGGATTTGTAGCCGTACACTATGCGAATATTCAGTACACAATGCGCATCACATATCAACGCCACAGTTCACAAACACACAATAATCATGGTCTTCTCCAGGCGCCAACAAGCACGTCACGAAAGTGTTCGTCCAACTTGTCAATCCGCTTCTGCCAAGTGGCTTGAGCAAGCTAGGCACGTTCGTTATGGTATATGAGAAGCTAGTGAACTGGCCGCGGGCATATTATGAGCGTGATGCGTGGTCAAGTTCTTACATGAGACTCATTTCATGATTGTCACGTTTCAACTACTCACATAAGTTCGTCATTCATTGACTTTACGTAACACCAAAATTGGTATATGTGAAGCTAGTGAAACGGCCGCAAGTGTATCGTAATTGTGGCATATAGTATTGTTATTACATGACACACATCTCATGATTGTCATGTTTGCACCAGTCATGTAGCTTCTGCATTCATTCAAATCCCGTAATACGAAGTTTTGTATATGGGAGCTAACGAAACGACCGCGAGCGTACCATCAGCATTGGCTTATAGTCATGACCAGTCTTGACTTAAAAATCATTACATGCACGTCATGATTTCGCCATTACGGTCTGTCGTTCATGTTCGCTATTAAGTCATGTCGTGCCATACCAGTTTTCCAAAATGTCTGTGAACGAAATCCACCGCAAGAATAGCAAGACGATGAAATGTAAATCATGACATTTCTGACATACATATCAGAATTTTCATGCTATAACTAGTCAATTGTGCTCGTATTACAGTCATGTCATGCCATAACAACTTCGGTATTGGTACCATTAACGAGACAGCCAGGAGAGCTAAAAGTCGTAGGCGGCTAGAGACAGACAGACAGACAGACAGACAGACAGACAGACAGACAGACAGACAGACAGACAGACAGACAGACAGACAGACAGACAGACAGACAGACAGACAGACAGATAGACTAGATAGATAGATAGATAGATAGATAGATAGATAGATAGATAGATAGATAGATAGATAGATAGATAGATAGATAGATAGATAGATAGATAGATAGATAGATAGATAGATAGATAGATAGATAGATAGATTAGATAGATAGATAGATAGATAGATAGATAGATAGATAGATAGATAGATAGATAGATAGATAGATACGCTCAAGGACCAGAAGTTCGCTAAGAAATGCTTTCGCATTTAAAAGCGCACTTTGTGCTAGTAAGAAAAAAGCCGTTCGCCATCTTCCGACGGGCAGAACTCGAGCAGTTGCGTCACAAAGTGGTGGAGGGGGGTGTCGCGTGAATGGTTGCGCAATTAGGTATGGTTGGGAATACGTAATTGTTATTTCGTTTTTTATCATATCGATTTATTGGATGAAAGAGAAGCAGTTGTTTCAAACAATTGTGTTGGGGACGCTGTTGTTGGGATGTGCCCACTACCGGTTTGAAGGTACTGTTGCGTCCATCGCAATAACTCGAGTTAAGCAAAGCGTCAAGCCAAGTGGAAGCCGAATAAAGACGCCCTTCACTAATTTTCAAATGCTCGCTACTATAGATGCGTTTACTGTTTACAAACACAGCCCTTGGAGACATCCGGTTTCGTCCACCGATGCGTCTGAATAGCATAGCATCGGTGGGCAAGAAAGACCTTTCGAAAATAGCCCGCTGATGTTCTATGCTTTCTTTCCCCGCATACGGCAAAATATAATCGAATAAATGTTATTTCAAGCTGCATAAACATTTTATAAGATTTTCTTGAACCTCCCGCACGTTCCTTTTACCTGAAAACTGACGATACAATTCTTACATTTAAAAGAAACTTGAAAACGTGCTTTCCAGTTTCGACGTTAGGAGCCAGTGAATGAGGTTTTCCGGATGTTTTCTGAGGTACAACGTTTGTGACCTTGAAACCGTCTATATGGGGTTGCCGGTGAACGGTTGCTCAGAGCAAGCAGTCGGTTTTTTACTAGCAGACGTTGGCTGCGTCGACCTTGCGAGTTGAGAGAAGGGTCGGGGGCAGCGACAGTTGGAACGAGAAGCGAGCGTGCGCAGTGGGGTTATAGACGACCCCGCTTATGCCATATTTGCGAGCAGGTGCTTCTATAAAATGCTCCGCATTTAAGAATTCTTGTGGTTGCTTTCAGTGCTCTGCAGATGGCTTAAGTTGGTTGGTTGGGTTGGTTGTTTCTCGGAGTCCTGGCGCAAACTCATCACGGGGGAGATAGCTTAAATATGGAAAGCCTTGCGGCTCAGTTCACCATTATTATTGGGATACTAAGGTCCAAAAAGAGTACACTTAATTTAAGTGGCTGTCGATGTATTTATGGTAGGGAGAACGGTAAGAAGGAGGTGATTGATAGGTGGGGTTTAACGTCCCAAACCTACCATATGATTATGAGACACGCAATAAGAAGGAGACACTACGAAGGACACGTGATTGTGTTTAACCCGAACGACTTCTGTTTATTCACTTTTTTATTTCTTCAGTTGCCACTATATATCAATTACGCCTCAACTTGAGTTCATTCTGTTCTTCTGAGCCCTGTTTTTTTGTAGACTCTCTTTCGTAGAATCTTCCTGCCATAACAACATAGCATGTAATCGTTTTTTATACTAAACTTTAAGGAAGATATAGTATATTTAAAATTACAAAAAAATCAATAAAAGACACCTATATAAGTCATCAAACAATAGCTTGGGGTCAGATAAATTGGTTAACTTTTCGAAGGGGAGCGTAAATCGGGTTTTCGGTGAGGTGAAATTGAAAATGACCACGCAGGGTTTTTTTTTACGTGAGGATTGTGATGAGTCAAGGTCTTTTTTGCCTGTGCGTGAAGTTGGGGAGGAGGACCAGAACAGGTGGTGTTTGCCTAATTCTGGTAGACAACTATACTAACGACATGTACTGCATGGCACAACGAATGAGTTAGGTGTTGCCTCAATGTGTAGATTTCTGGTATTGCAACACCTTTCATATTAGGTTTCTGATATTAGGTTACTTTAGGTTACTTTAGGTTTTAGTTAGGTTGATTTAGGTTACTACGTAGTCTGCACCAACAAAGCTTTCGTATCAGTGTTTTTGCTACGAGGAAAGGGGCTACGCTCACTCGTATATGTCGAGAAGGTTTGACTGACAGCCTTCTACAGAAGCAGAGATACCAAGTGCCAGTGCTAACAGCTTATAATACTGAAATGCTACGCGAGCATTTCAAATGTTACTAAATTAATGTTCAACGATAAATAAAATGCACCATGATTTAGAGAACCCCATGCAATCTCCTTTAAATTTCCGCCCCCATTCTTCATCTCCTTTGTAGACCATCATAAGAGGCCTCGCGAGATCTCGTACAACAAGGGTTGTCCGCCCTTCTGGGAATTAATTCTGTGATCTTAGCAGATATATTTTACCCCCGGAGGATTATTACGAATTTATCCTCGAGACACGTGTCATACATATTCACGTGGAAGTCAGAGCAAGCTATTCAAAAGCCCACCCAAATTCGTGTGCACACAATAAGACAACTTCTCCCTGTGTATCTGCTGGTGGATAGAACTCTGGGCCTGATCGATCGCGCTTTCTAGTTCAGTCTGCTTTCACCGGATTGCATGCTTTGCCTTCGAAAGGCTTCACCCGTGGCAGTTCTTTTCGAGCGTAATGATGGTGCCATGCATGCTAGTCCAGTAGTCAGCTTTCAATAAGAACTTGGAAGAACCAGACCTCTCTTCTCGTTAGGAACTACTTGACTCGTAACGAGGCTAGTACGAGACGTATTCATACAGAGTTCTGAAAAGTTTAAAACCCCAAGTCACCACCTACTTGAGTTCATCCTGAGCACGAGCTGCAGAGTGGTTCCGCTCACTAGCCATACTTGCAGGAAGTTGTCAGCTCTCTAATGATGTTTCTCTTGAGTGATCGTTACTGAAACTTTCTGCTAAAGTCGTTCACGTCTTTTCCGAATAGACAAAGACTGCAGAAAGCCTTTATGCAACTTTAGGCGAAGTGTTGCCTGGAAGGGTGATTTGAAGCAAAAATGTCTTTTTTAATAAAAGTAGTTCTAGCCCTAAGTAATTACTTTATTGATCAAACAAATATAATCTTGACATGCACTACTTCATTCTCGGAGCACACTTTGAAATAATAAAAAAGCACAGCGTATCTATGAAGTGAACTATGTTGAGTGGGGCGAAGTGTCCCATCTGTACATCCATCTGACTGTGTGTCTGTCCTCTCTGTCCGTCCGTCACCCTATCCAACTACAATCTAACTAAATCACGCATAACGCGTGCCTCCACGCTATCTAGTGTTCGCTTTATGCATTTTAAACAGTGCAGTGCCGTCTAGAGAACATTGTGAGAAGTAAGGGGTGAATACTACAATGTAAAACAGAGGAAGTACTGAGCCAAAGCGTTAGGAGCTCCGCCCCGAAAAACCTTTGTTTAGCTGTTGCGTACACTTTATACACTTGACATAAGTAACACTTCGGCATTCAGCTAGCCGTTAGCTATCCTAAGCACGATGAATATGACGCTTCACTTCTGGTAAGAATCATCTTGAGTGGCAAGCTGTAGGTATGTTGCCAGAAAAATACCTGTGGATGTCATTCACGACTTTTTTCCTGTTTTTTCTCTTGACATAATGTGAACAAATTCGAGTAATTCCGCATACTGAGGCACCAGCAGGCGTAGCAGCATTGTAATCTTAATTACACGAGATAGGCTTTGTTGTTCGTTTAGTTTCTTGAGCTCTCTGACGTCGCAGAACGTGTGAAGTGAAGAAATTCAAAAGTGGCGGGTGCGTGGCTGAAAATGGGTCCCAAATTATCACCCACGAAAATATAACCTATCATTATTGAAGTTCTTCAGACGCTGATAGAAGGCAAGCAGACTACTAGGGATAAATTAGCAGAACATTAAAAGTGGTTTGAAGCCAGGAGAAAAGTGTTCAATCTTTCTCGACCAGAAGGACGAAATTATAAACGAATGTAAAAAAATAGTTCAAAGAGTAGGTAATTTTGAAGTTTTTAAACCATTCTGTTAGAAAAATCCAGCAAGCGCCTGTGTTGCAACAAAAAAATGCAAAAATAGAAGACCGTAGTGTGATAGCAAATTTTGTAGTGTTTGGCATATATGAGTAAGCGAATAAAGCGGGTGATGTTCAATGGCAGAACAATAATAGTGAAGAAATGCTTCTCCGTTGCTAGAATACATCGCTAGGGAAAACGTCCTGGAAAGCACCCTGTATTCCCATTTTATCAAAATTACACAGAAAAGGAACAAGTACAACAAAATTCCGAAAAGCTGAAGAGGACACAAATTTCCGTGCAAATGACTTGTCTGCTGAAATGCTTAGAAAGCGAAAATTGCTGTGGCAAAGCGCAAAAGCTCAAAAAGAGCATTGAAGAAGAGTTTGCTGGTGAAAGATAAGCTGCGTGTTGATTAACAGTTCTACGCACGGGACAATGTTTCAAACACTCATTTTGTTGCTCACTCAGGAAAAGATCTCACAGAGCGTAACATTCACAATCTGCACCTAAGGACCCGCATGTGTTCTTTTTCAACGCCGTAAGGATCATGAATAGGCTAGACATATTAGAAGAAATCCTTTTGACTTGCACTCCTCAGGTGGTTTGTGTCACTTAGACTTGGTTACATGATGGCGTAAGGAATGACGAATTTATTTTCCCGGCTATCTGCACAGGTGTGAATCACGCACATGTTGCGGAGGAGTTTCTATTGCTTCTAAACTCAGTGTCAATATATGTTTGATCAATCAGATTGCCGACCACAAAAGCTTGTTTCTAAACGTTACTACAAAAGGTTTGACCTTTGTGGTATGAATTATTTGTAAAGTTCACGAAGTACCACATTCTTATCTTGAAAAGCTTACGACCATCTTCTTTTGAACCACACGCGGCACATCATCATTACAGGTGACATCAAGCCTTCTAGCTATGAAATGGAACAATTAAGCTTACGGGTAACCTAAATCAAGTGATGCTGTTTGAGACGCAACCTTAGCTTTGAACCTTGAACAAATTATCTGTACACTTACGCGAAACAGGTCTGCATTGAACTTATTTTTGTAAGCAATACATTTTTTCATGGTATTGTTACTATTGAAAATGGGGTGTCTGACCACACTTCATTGTTTGCTTTGCGGCCTTACTATTGTTATGGAGTGAATTTGCGTACAGTTGCAGTGATCAAAAATTTTTTGACCAACCTGGCAATCAGTTACTGTGCGCGATCCCGTTGGTCCATGTTCAAAAATGTGGCGAGGGGCTTTCGACGAAAATCTTCTCAAGAATCGAAAGTAGCCTCGTGGTTCTCGTACCACGTGCGAGCGCTATCTTCTAGGGCAAAATATGCACGGCCAAGTTTGTGCTGTTCATTCCAGTGGTTAGACACAGCGACCCGTTCGAACTGTTCGAGCCATTCCTCGACATCCTCGTACTCTTCCCCATGAAAAACTTCAAGAACGCGAGGATGTTCAAGAGTCACCTGCGAGGGAAGAGTGGTCTGCGATGGAAGGGTAGCCGTGGATGTGGTAGGAGCTGCCATGCTGGTTAGAGGCGGGACAGGTGCGAACTCCGGACTTAAGCCTAGTTGGCGCCGACTGAATCGGTGCACCGGAGTCGTGACGAGGGGCTGGGTCTCTGGACTAGGTGAACGGGTCTGAGCAAGACTGTCCTGCATCCGGTTGTAGGCTCCAGCACCTCCACCAGTGTCACGACGTCAAAACAGAGGTCTTGCCGTAGAGATTGAGACACCAGAAGCAGGTCGATCTTTTTTTAATTAGAACGCACAAGCGAGTTCTTCTTCTTCGTGCATTTCGTAGTCCTTCGTGGCACATGCACAACTACCATCGTCTATCTTGAGCAAGCACGTGACAATATCACACATAATTAGGTGATCCCTACAACTCACAAAAGGTAATCTCCTTAATTCAAACACAATCCAGCTTGTAATTAACTCACACAATTGAAGCCTGGAAAGTCAAAGCAAAGACCAAGCACTCACCACAGCACAGCAGAATGTCGTGAAGTTCATCTCACTTCGGCCAAGCAGTTGTTATGGGTCGAAGGAGAAAGTTGCTGATGGCATCCCATCGCTGCCACCAGTTGTTGCGTATGGGGGTCTACCCGGTCTCCTGGGGTAGCGGGGTGTAACCGGGTGGAGGAACTGAACGCTGCCAAGAAGAGGATACGAAAAACAAACAGGTTTATGGCACTGTTTACACTTATTTACAGCAAAGAAAGGGTAGTGGTTTCACAAACCACGACCGTGGTGGTTAAACCATTACGTGGTTCAGAGCGACGTCCAGCACTCTGCGGCGTCGTTTTAAGTCCTGTCGGGCTCGTCCTCTCCGAGTGGAACACCAATTATACACACACAATAGGTAAGGGGGACGAGCATGCACGGTCCTCATGAACTTCCAACATTGCGTCGTGATCATTGCACTGCACGGTGCGCCAGCGGGGCTCTTCCCCATCGTGTGTGTGCCGCTAGTCGAGAGGTCCGAAGATCCTGACAACGTACATGAAAGGGTCCACCGATATGTTCGCTCAATTAGCGGGGCGATTTGCGGCGGCCGCCATGGTCTCTTCCAAGGAAGATGCTTTCTTTGTTGTCCTCTCTCGACCGGTTTACGGCGTCGTGGGGACACGACGTCTCATCCTCCGGCTAGCACGGACAATGCCTGAGGAGCATAGGCAGCCGGCTGGTCGGCTACTTGATTGAGGATTAAGAGAGCACCACTACCCCGTCAGCTCTGGCGCTGGTCACAACAGCTTCCCCGTCGCCGAATGAGTCGCCGAGGTCATCAGACACCACTGCTGCTTAACACCACTGCTGACGAAAGGGACCGCATTTCAAAGTCGGGAATAGCCTTTGCTTGCCACATTATCTGGGTAAAGGCCGAAATCTTCGACAGCGTCTGGCAGATTGGGCGCTGATGGAGTTGAGAGCCTCCCCAGTACACCGGCTTACGCACAATGGCGTCTGCCCAGACGAATCGCCGGGCCAAACGAAACAGTGCCCACTCGTCACGAAAGTATATTTCTCTGTGATGGTGGTGCGCAGCGCCGCCCACAGTGTCGGACAGCCTGTTAATTTTGTGGTTGCTGCGGAATTTAGCCGATACTCTGTTCTAAACGTTGTGCGATGTCAACCTCTGAGCCTTCATTGGAGACAAAGTAGTTCTAGAAACAGCTTGACAGCATACATTGTTTGCTGTTTAGAAACACCGTTGTATTCAGTGCATTCACGTAATTTTTCTCTTTGTGTGTGAATCGCCGTGCGATGCGACGGGGAACAATCATTATGAGCACCTGCCGTGCAAGGTACTTATTTAACGAAAAAACAACAAACAAAAATAAAGCATTCTACAGCGACTGCCATGCAGTTGTGTGGTTTCAACACATTCAATGAAACGAGAACGAGTTCGGAAACACTGTAGGTAAAGAACAGGACTCGAATTTGCTTCTTCCTAATGGCATTCTTATATACAGTTCATTCCGAAGACGCTCTTTTTACGTTTTCATTTAAGAACCAACTTTATTTTTCGAAACACATTGGCCGCGACTACACACCCCGCAAATAATATTTGCACAATCGATGCTACAGCAATTGAATGTAAAAATGAAACATACTGGTTCATTACATAACCTAAAGTCAATGCTTAGCATACGATTTGATGATATATTTCCTCACAACGCAAAACAATTGACAAATAGGTACTTAAATAGCCAGTTAGCAGAATATTGAGCTAGCCTAGAGACAAGCAATATCATTGCGACTAATGCATCTGTGTCAAAAGTCTGGGGTTGGCATCTTCTCAGCTTCTTTTGACTGGTACTTTTCGATTCGACTCCCAGATTATACCCATGTATTCATTGCAGAAAGCAACAGAATACCAATCAAGAAGGGTGTAAGGCAGGGGGACACAAATTCCCCAAAGCTATTTACCGCGTGCTTACAGGAGGTTTTCAGAAGCCTAGAATGGGAACAGTTAGGGATAAGAGTCAATGGAGAATACCTTAGTAACCTGCGCTTCGCCGATGACATTGCATTGCTGAGTAACTCGGGGGACGAATTGCAACTCATGATTATGGAGTTAGACAAGGAGAGCAGAAAAGTGGGTCTTAAAATTAATCTGCAGAAAACGAAAGTAATGTACAACAACCTCGGCAAGGAGCAGCGCTTCGAGATAGGTAACAGTGCACTTGAAGTTGTAAAAGACTATGTCTACTTAGGGCAGGTAATAACCGCAGAGCCGAACCATGCGATCGAAGTAACTAGAAGAATAAGAATGGGGTGGAGCACATTCGGCAAGCACTCTCAAATTATGACAGGTAGATTGCCACTATCCCTCAAGAGGAAGGTATATAACAGCTGTATCTTGCCGGTACTTAGCTACGGAGCAGAAACCTGGAGACTTACAAAGAGGGTTCAGCTTAAATTGAGGACGACGCAGCGAGCAATGGAAAGAAAAATGGTAGGTGTAACCTTAAGAGACAAGAAGAGAGCAGAGTGGATTAGGGAACAAACGGGGGTTAGGGATATCATAGCTGAAATCAAGAAGAAGAAATGGACATGGGCAGGGCATGTAGCGCGTAGACAGGATAACCGCTGGTCATTAAGGGTAACTGACTGGATTCCCAGAGAAGGGAAGCGGGTCAGGGGGAGACAGAAGGTTAGGTGGGCAGATGAGATTAAGAAGTTTGCGGGTATAAATTGGCAGCAGCAAGCACAGGACCGGGTTAACTGGCGGAACATGGGAGAGGCCTTTGTCCTGCAGTGGACGTAGTCAGGCTGATGATGATGATGATGATTCATTGCAGAATTATTCACTCTTGTTCTTGCCATAGGCAAAGTGCCCTCAAACGGATCATTAGCAGTTATCATTACACATTCGTTATCAGTATGTAATGTACTTTCCGAGGCAGCAAATGCTGAGCCGATGAGTACCTTTCGGCATTTAGTACCAAAAAAACGTAAAAAAACTTCATTTACTATCGGCGCCAGGCCACCGCGCATTATATTTGAACGAAATCATGGGCTCTTTAGCAGCAGTATCCCTGAGTGGGCCCACCATCCTAGCTTTGCCAGATAGGGCTTACGTGACAGCTCTAAGGCTCTGAAATGCTTGCTTGCAATGGAGATTAGGTAATTTAGATAAATGTAAAGATTTCGAGTATTTAAGGTATTTCTGGAATAAACAGTGGTGTGTACCTCAAAAGTTAGAGGTCACTTTACCAGATTGCGCTGTACGGTTCTACAACTAAATTATTACCGTAAGAAAGCTCGACTCAAGGCGTCGCCACTGTGCATTTTTAAAGACGATAGTCTTTCTTCGGAACCTTTGACGCAAAAAATTTTGGTCTGTCTGTCTGTCTGTCTGTAGTTTGCAACAAAATTGAAACACATGAACATTTCTTTTTTATTCTGTCGTCATTGCAGAAAAAAATCTTTAGTAGCCCCACTACAAAAGCTAAGAATGAAAGTATACCTACCAGTACTTTTAGCACTTGGCGGCACTTCATTTGGTTACTGCCACAGGGATATATGCTCCACTGTGTTTCATTACATCAACGCAACTAAAAGATTACTGTGCTGATTGATTGATTGATTGATTGATTGATTGATTGATTGATTGATTGATTGATTGATTGATATGTGGGGTTAAACGTCCCAAAACCACAATATATTTATGAGAGACGCCGTAGTGGAAAGCTCCGGAAATTTAGACCAACTGGGGTTCTTTAACGTGCACCCAAACTGAGCACACAGGCCTACAACATTTCCACCTCCATCGAAAATACAGCCGCCACAGCCGGGGTTTGATCCCGCGACCTGCGGGTCAGCCGCCGAGGACCTTAGCCACTAGACCATCGTGGTGAGGCACCCTTTTTTTTTCGCGTGTTCAAAGGTGAACCTGGTGGCGGTATTGGCTTCTCGTTCGCCTGCATGCATGCAAGCATGCCTATGGTAGAGAATCGCGAGCACTGCGTCACGCACCGATCATTCCAACAAGAACAAAAAGCCTTCAGCAAAATTGAGCGCGACTGACTTCAGAAAAGTTTTTTAGCCACGCTCATGAATCCAATGCAAACTAGTTACGTTGTGTCAAATCTCGTGCGTATTGTGCACGCCAGTCTTCACCGAGGTTCTACATTGAAGAACATTTTGCCATCACGTTCCATTTTATCAAGGCGTGCATATGCGCTGTCATATGTCGCATGCAATTCAGAACATCCAATCATAACTAAGAACACTTAAACGACTAATTAACTCTAATATAAAATTGCTAAAATATAAAGAAAAGCGTTGAGAAAAGAACAGTTGACTGGGATCAGTTTTGAGCTACCGCAGTCCCGGCAAGAATATACGTAAAAAAATTTCTGCTAAGTCATTGTAAACGGCTACAAACGTATGACATTGAAAATAGTGCATGGATATACAGTGTTTAATAAATGAGTCGTTGTAATATAGCAAACAGAAAGATGAGCGAATGTTATTTACCTTAATCTAGAGTACGGACCTTAGGCGCCTGTCGTCCGCTCAATGGCTTTGCCATAGTCGTTGCAGTCGCCATCGATGGTGTCACAGATAATCATCAAAAAACAAAAGACGAAACCCCAGGTCTGCATGATATTTACACCCAGGCCCTCTGTCTGGCACAAAAGCATTTTACCACAGTGCCACGCTGGTGCTTCAGACTTATTCGCTAAAATACCACATAAAGGCGTCGTTTCGGGCAAGTAATCATGTTAACCTGGGTGATGTGGCGTGACAAGATTGTAAAATTAGAACCAGTTATCACACAGCGTTAATTGCCTGACAAGTATATGGTTGAAGACTCCTTACCTGTGGGAAAATGCTCAGCCCTAATTCTTTATTGTGATCCCCTATCTGCAGCATCAACAAAGTGTGCAGAATGTCTCCAAGATGTGTAGCCGGTACATCCGTCGCTTATACACAAAAAGACAAAAAAATGCATAGTCGGCGTGGTTGCACTTTACAAAAAAAAATACATTTATGACACAGTGGATAGTTTGCGGGAAGCCAGAACTATATACCTTGCCTCGCCCGCTCAAAAGATGCATTCAGAACACATATCGTAATCGTCATTTCGTAATCATGGGCGATTTCTGTATGTGGAGACACCGATACTTCAAATGATTCGGTCACGCTGCGGCGATAGATTTATTTTTGTCACGTAATACGTCTTGGTCAAGCATTGTCAACATACTCCAAATTCAAGACACGTCAGTTTCTTCGGCCCTGCAGTGATAATGCTCAGCAACAAAATAAACAAATAAGTGTCGCTATGATGAAGGTGCACCAACTTTTTGTTACAAGAAGAAATGAAAGACGACCTGACAGGACGGCGCGGCTTTCATGTTGGCTAGAATACATTTAACGTGAAGCCCGTGCAGCGACAACGGCAAAAGATAGCCTTCGTGATATCCGATCGAAGTTTAGAGGTGCACTCAGCGCTGCAACGTGATGTCTTTTAAGAAAGCTTTAAGAGTTCTGGCTGCATTTTGAAAGCTGTCTCGGTAAGGCACTCCAAAATGCAGCTTTCTAGCTCTTCAAACATAGGAGAAAAAGTATTCGCTTCTGCGTTAGAAAATTCAGAAGACATTATGGAAAAGTTCTCGGAACCTCGCTTTTGGATGCTGGAAAAAATACTTGCTATATTGTGAACCGGTATAAAACACACACAACCTTTGTGTGTAAATATTTTCGTACAAAAAGACACGGTCGCTACTAAATCAATCTTTACTTTTCGAAAAATGATAGTAAGATGGCAAAAAATGTTAGTGGTGTCTGTTAATGGCAGCTGTGAACCAAAATACATCTATTACATTACTACACTGACAACGTGGGCATCATTTAGTCTAAAACAACGTAGGGTAATGTGCTAGCTCTTTGGTGCTAATTTTAAGGAATGCCTGTTAGGGCGTCTTAATGCTGTTGAAACGGTGTGCAATTCATAATAATGCAAGCAAGTTATGAACAATCTAACGAAACTTCATTGCCTTATAGATATTTTTTCTCGAGTCAGTTATTGTTAAAATAAAGAGCAGACGGTTCAAGTAGGGCACTCAAAAAATTCACGCCATATTTACGGAATGGCACTCACATGGCTTTCGCGCAGTCTACCCTCCCTGTCCAAGGTAATCAATTGCGCCAAGTGGAACATTACCTCGGTCACGTCGTCGCCCCTGCCATCGCCGCTGGTACGCCGTCCTCGCAATGTACAACCATGCCAAGACCAGCACTTCACCCTACATGCTTCGAGATGTCCAGGCTAAATGACGAGTTGGGGATCTGGCAAGTGCGGGAGATCCACCCACAAGAAAGCCTTCCTGAAGCGATACCTCTTTAGCCACGAAACCAACCCCAGGTAATCCTGTTGCAAAAGACTGTAGTATCAACCCTTAAGTTTTCCGGATACCAGTGGTTACCCAGCTTCTCGAGAGGACGCTGTACCGCCACCATGGACACAGAAAAAAATACATGCATTGCACACAACATCAATGTGCCCTAAATTGAACATGTTAAGATCGAAATTCTCCCTGGTAGTACATTACGACAAAGCGTGTACATCATCAATGTGTACAGCAGTCCCAGCCACCAGTACTTTCAGAGGCTCGTTCCAGAAAGCTATTCGTCTCGCAGGGACAAACCCGGTAGTGATTGTGGTTGATGTCAACGCCGTGCATAGCACCTAGGGCTACTCGTACGACAACTAGAGGTCAAGAGTTCTGGTAAAATGCGAATGACATGGATCTTAGTCACATTACGAACAACGCCTACCTTAATCGCTACGGTACGTCGATGCAAAGAAACCCTTCTCCGGATCTTAGCTTTGTCAAGAATATCGCCAACGCCTGATAATCCCACCCTGCATTATATATCGGTAGTGACTATTTCCTATCGGCCATACACGTCCCTACAGTCAGCAGGAAGACAGAGTCGTACACATGGGTCAACTGTCACCTCCTCCGTAAGACCCGCGCAGAACAACCTCCTTCCGATACCACACCGAGCCTCGAGACGCCGACGGGCCAGCTCAAGGCTGACGTCAACAAGGCAACGGAAACCATCAGTATCAACCTACCAACGGAGCAAATGGACAGGCCTCTCGCCCACTTGCTCAAGTCCAAACAATTTTACTGTCCCACAAGGAGAGCCAACGCGTTAATCAGTGGCTACGAAGAACATGACGAACATGATTATGAGAACATGATGGATCACTGTCACATGCTTTCCAAACAGCATTGGGAGGAGGTTTGTAACTCAATTGACGATCAGGTGCGTAATGGCAAACGTCGAACTAACTGAAACATCTCCTGAATGAAACCAACACCCGCGTGAATCAGCGTCATTTCATCGTGAAGATTCTCCATCAGGCTGAGCGGAATGTACCACCGAAAGATGTTATCAGGAACCTCGTGGAGAAATATTTCTCACTTCCCAGGGGTCTTGTAACTCCTCACCCTCATCACTATGGTAGCGACAACACCAGCGTAGACGCCGGCTCTTCCACCGAAGAGGTGCACCAAGCTCTCTACGAGCTCAATGATCCCTCTGCCCTTTGCCCTGACGGTAAACCAACAACCTCCTACTCAACTTCGACGATTCCTCCAGCATTCACACTACTGATGCCAGCAACGAAGTATGCAGAAAGGGTGAGATAATCAATGTCGGGAAACTCACTCACACTATCCTCATGCCCAAACCGGGAAAGGCGCCGAGCTTAGATCACCTACGCACGAAATCACTCAAGTCGTGCCTGGTCATAGTGGCGGAGCTAGTGCCACCTACAAAAATACGATTTAAAGAATGTGGTGCTTTATCTGTAAGACAAATAATCCACAAAAAATTGAAAATGTTATGCGCTATCGAACGCATCGTCAATTTAAAAAAAGATTATTTGGAAGCCCTACAACGTCTCAAATATCAGAAAATGTTATTCATTTTTTTATTCTTCCTTCACGCACACACACACACAAACGCTTGCACGTGCACACATACACACACACATTCTCCGGAAGATGGGCAAAAACCTTTCCTACTCATGTGCTAAGTTTCTGTTTTTTGCAGGCTTACTGTTATTCTCATTTAAACATCTGTCTTAATATAGACTTATTTACTGAAGAGAATGTTCGCCCCGCGAACATGCAGTTCAGCATAATGTCAAGGTTATGACCAATGCAAATAAACATCGAAATAGATGTTTCATGAAGAATTCTTGTGACAGACACAGGAAGTGGCGTTTTCTCTTTAAATCTGGCTCCTCTCGAAGTGGTGCGTAATCACTTGTATAAGTTAAGGCATCGGAAAACTTGTCACCACTGCGTCTAGCGTAAGTCCCTTGCCACCAATTATCATATACTGCCCGCCGTTTATTGGATCAGTGCATTTGTTTTGCGACTCTCATTATTGCGGCATAATGTGAAGCAAACAAAGCTGCCTTCTTTTATAAAGTGTTTTACCACAGGTATCTATGCGCACTTAAAATCGGCTGAAGTTTTACCAGTACCTATTTCAAAAAAGCATATCAGACTAAAGAGCTGGGGAGACTGGTGCAAATTAAAATACCGCAAAAAATTGGTTGGCACACAGGCCAGAAAACACTACGCACAAAACCAATGCAGGAAGCAACACACCTACCTTCATTCTATTTCTCAAGCAATAAATGAAGGTTCCCGTGGTGCTATTCGAAAATAGTGACATGTTTGCGTACCCAAAAAAAAAAAAAACATCTGTAAAAATGTACCGTCGCGGATGTTCATTGCTTCTATGTCAGAGCTTACGCTAGCAAGTCTAAAGCGTACACAATATCTTCATTTTAGAGCCAGAAAAAACATGTTGAGGATGGTGCTATTAAAATGACTTAGAATTATGCAGCACGGACGCATAAGAACCATAGCGCCACGAAAAGAACGAATGCCCACGTCACCTCTAGGAACGGTGCGCTACTGTTTCGTACTTCGGTCTGCTTTAGGAAACAAGAGCACTCGTACCTTCGGTCCACTGTCGTAATTGCCGCGTCGATTCGGCACGCATCATTGCCCCATCGTATGGATTTGTAGCCGTACACTATGCGAATATTCTGTACACAATGCGCATCACATATCAACGCCACAGTTCACAAACACACAATAATCACGGTCTTCTCCAGTCACCAACAAGCACGTCACAAAAGTGTTCGTCCAACTTGTCAATCCGCTTCTGCCAAGTGGCTTGAGCAAGGTAGGCACGTTCATTATGGTATATGAGAAGCTAGTGAACTGGCCGCGGGCATATCATGAGCGTGATGCGTGGTCATGTTCTTACATGACACTCATTTCATGATTGTCACGTTTCAACCACTCACATAAGTTCGTCATTCATTGACTTTACGTAACTCCAAAATTGGTATATGTGAAGCTAGTGATACGGGCGCAAGTGTATCGTAATCGTGGCATATAGTATTGTTATTACATGACACACATCTCATGATTGTCATGTTTGCACCAGTCATGTAGCTTCTGCATTCATTCAAATCCCGTAATACGAAGTTTTGTATATGGGAAGCTAACGAAACGACCGCGAGCGTACCATCAGCATGGCTTGTAGTCATGACTAGTCTTGACTTAAAAATCATTACATGCACGTCAT
Organism: Rhipicephalus annulatus; assembly: GCA_013436015.1. NCBI lineage: Eukaryota > Metazoa > Arthropoda > Arachnida > Ixodida > Ixodidae > Rhipicephalus > Rhipicephalus annulatus. The sequence continues at coordinate 141,498 of WOVY01005882.1, read as the reverse complement.
GATTTCGCCATTACGGTCTGTCGTTCATGTTCGCTATTAAGTCATGTCGTGCCATACCAGTTTTCCAAAATGTCTTGTGAACGAAATCACCGCAACAATAGCAAGACCATGAAATCTAAGTCATGATATTTCTGACATACATATCAGAATTTTCATGCTATGACTAGTCAATTGTGCTCGTATTACAGTCATGTTATGCCATAACAACTTCGGTATTGATACCATTAACGAGACAGCCAGGAGAGCTTAAAGTCGTAGGCGGCTAGAGACAGACAGACAGACAGACAGACAGACAGACAGACAGACAGACAGACAGACAGACAGACAGACAGACAGACAGACAGACAGACAGACAGACAAACAGACAGACAGATAGATAGATAGATAGATAGATAGATAGATAGATAGATAGATAGATAGATAGATAGATAGATAGATAGATTAGATAGATAGATAGATAGATAGATAGATAGATAGATCGATAGATAGATAGATAGATAGATAGATAGATAGATAGATAGATAGATAGATAGATAGATAGATAGATAGATAGATAGATAGATAGATAGATAGGTAGATAGATACGCTCAAGGACCAGAAGTTCGCTAAGAAATGCTTCGCTTTTAAAAGCGCACTTTGTGCTAGTAAGAAAAAATTCGTTCGCATCTTCCGACGGGCAGAACTCGAGCAGTTGCGTCACAAAGTGAGGGAGGGGGTATCGCGTGAATGCTGCGCAATTAGGTATAGTTTGGGAATGCTTAATTGTTATTTCGTTTTTTTATCATATCGATTTATTGGATGAAAGAGAAGCGTTGTTTTCAACAAGTGGTGGGACACTGTTGTTGGGATGTGCCCCACTACCGGTTGAAGGTACTGTTGCGTCCATCGCATTAACTCGAGTTAAGCAAAGCGTCAAGCCAAGTGGAAGCCGAATAAAGACGCCCTTCACTAATTTTCAAATGCTCGCTACATATAGATGCGTTTACTGTTTACAAACACAGCACCTTGGAGACATCCGGTTTCGTCCACCGATGCCCCTGAATAGCATAGCATCGGTGGGCAAGAAGACCTTTCGAAAATAGCCCGCTGATGTTCTATGCTTTCTTTCCCCCATACGGCAAAATATATTCGAATAAATGTTATTTCAAGCTGCATAAAAATTTTATAAGATTTTATTGAACCTCCCGCACGTTCCTTTTACCTGAACAAACTGACGATCCATTTCTTACATTTAAAAGAAACTTGAAAACGTGCTTTCAGTTTCGACGTTAGGAGCCAGTGAATGAGGTTTCCGGATGTTTTCTGAGGTACAACGTTGGTGACCCTGAAACCGTCTATATGGGGTGGCCGGTGAACGGTTGCTCAGCGCAAGCAGTCGGTTTTTACTAGCAGACGTTGGCTGCGTCGACCTTGCGAGTTGAGAGAAGGGTCGGGGGCAGCGACAGTTGGAACGAGAAGCGAGCGTGCGCAGTGGGGTTATAGACGACCCCGCTTATGCCATATTTGCGAGCAGGTGCTTCTATAAAATGCTCCGCATTTAAGAATTCTCGTGGTTGCTTTGAGTGCTCTGCAGATGGCTTAAGTTGGTTGGTTGGTTGGTTGTTTCTCGGAGTCCTGGCGCAACTCATCACGGGGGAGATAGCTTAAATATGGAAAGCCTTGCGGCTCAGTTCACCATTATTATTGGGATACTAAGGTCAAAAAAGAGTACACCTAATTTATGGTGGCTTGACGATGTATTTATGGTTGGGAGATGGTAAGAAGGAGATGATTGATAGGTGGGGTTTAACGTCCCAAACCTACCATATGATTATGAGACACGCAATAAGAAGGAGACACTACGAAGGACACGTGATTGTGTTTAACCGAACGACTTTCTGTTTATTGACTTTTTTATTTCTTAAGTTTCCACTATATATCAATTACGCGTCAACTTGAGTTCATTCTGTTCATCTGAGCCCTGTTTTTTTGTAGACTCTCTTTCGTAGAATCTTCCTGCCATAACAACATAGCATGTAATCATTTTTGAATCTAAATTCTAAAGAAGATATAGTATATTTAAAATTACAAAAAATCAATAAAAGACACCTCTAATAAGACATCAAACAATAGCTTGGGGTCAGATAAATTGCTTCACTTTTCGAAGGGGAGCGTAAATCGGGTTTTCGGTGAGGTGAAATTGAAAATGACCACACAGGGTTTTTTTTTTACGTGATGATTGTGGTGAGTCAAGGTCTTTTTTGCCTGTGCGTGAAGTTGGGGAGGAGGACCAGAACAGGTGGTGTTTGCCTAATTCTGGTAGACAGCTATACTAACCACATGTACTGCATGGCACAACGAATGAGTTAGGTGTTGCCTCATTGTGTAGATTTCTGGTATTGCAACACCTTTCATATTAGGTTAGTGATATTAGGTTACTTTAGGTTACTTTAGGTTGATTTAGGTTACTACGTAGTCTGCACCAACAAGCTTTCGTGTCAGTGTTTTTGCTACGAGGAAAGGGGCTACGCTCACTCGTATATGTCGAGAAGGTTTGACTGACAGCCTTCTACAGAAGCAGAGATACCAAGTGCCTGTGCTAACAGCTTATAATACTGAAATGCTACGCGAGCATTTCAATGTTACTAAATTAATGTCCAACGATAAATAAAATGCACCATGATTTAGAGAACTCCATGCAATCTCCTTTAAATTTCCGCCCCCATTCTTCATCTCACTTGTAGACCATCATAAGAGGCCTCGCGAGATCTCGTACAACAAGGTTTGTCGGCCCTTCTGGGAATTAATTCTGTGATCTTAGCAGATATATTTTTACCCCTGTAGGATTATTACGAATTTATTCTCGAGACACGTGTCATACATATTCACGTGGAAGTCAGAGCAAGCTATTCAAAAGCCCACCCAAATTTGTTTGCACACAATAAGACAACTTCTCCCTGTGTATCTGCTGGTGGATAGAACTCTGGGCCTGATCGATCGCGCTTTTTAGTTCAGTCTGCTTTCACCGGATTGCATGCTTTGCCTTCGAAAGGCTTCATCCGTGGCAGTTCTTTTCGAGCGTAATGATGGTGCCATGCATGCTAGTCCAGTAGTCAGCTTTCAATAAGAACTTGGAAGAACCAGACCTCTCTTCTCGTTAGGAACTACTTGACTCGTAACGAGGCTAGTACGAGACGTATTCATACAGAATTCTGAAAAGTTTAAAACCCCAAGTCACCACCTACTTGAGTTCATCCTGAGCACGAGCTGCAGAGTGGTTCCGCTCACTAGCCATATTTGCAGGAATTTGTCAGCTCTCTAATGATGTTTCTCTTGAGATATCGTTACTCAAACTTTCTGCTAAAGTCGTTCACGTCTTTTCCGAATAGACAAAGACTGCAGAAAGCCTTTATGCAACTTTAGGCGAAGTGTTGCCTGGAAGGGTGATTTGAAGCAAAAATGTCTTTTTAATAAAAGTAGTTCTAGCCCTAAGTAATTACTTTATTGATAACAAATATAATCATGACATGCACTACTTCATTCTCGGAGCACACTTTGAAATAATAAAAAAGCACAGCGTATCTATGAAGTGAATTATGTTGAGTGGGGCGAAGTGTCCATCTGTACATCCATCTGACTGTGTGTCTGTCTCTCTGTCCGTCCGTCACCCTATCCAACTACAATCTAACTAAATCACGCATAACGCGTGCCTCCACGCTATCTAGTGTTCGCTTTATGCATTTTAACAGTGCAGTGCCGTCTAGAGAACCTTGTGAGAAGTAAGGGGTGAATACTACAATGTAAAACAGAGGAAGTACTGAGCCAAAGCGTTAGGAGCTCCGCCCCGAAAAAACCTTTGTTTAGCTGTTGCGTACACTTTATACACTTGACATAAGTAACACTTCGGCATTCAGCTAGCCGTTAACTATCCTAAGCACGATGAATATGACGCTTCACTTCTGGTAAGAATCATCTTGAGTGGCAAGCTGTAGGTATGTTGCCAGAAAAATACCTGTGGATGTCATTCACGACTTTTTCCCTGTTTTTTATCTTGACATAATGTGAACAAATTCCAGTAATTCCGCATACTGAGGCACCAGCAGGCGTAGCAGCATTGTAATCCTAATTACACGAGATAGGCTTTATTGTTCGTTTAGTTTCTTGAGCTCTCTGACGTCGCAGAACGTGTGAAGTGAAGAAATTCAAAAGTGGCGGGTGCGTGGCTGAAAATGGGTCCCAAATTATCACCCTAGAAAATATAACCTATCAATAATGAAATTCTTCAGACGCTGATAGAAGGCAAGCAGACTACTAGGGATGATTTAGCAGAACTTTAAAAGTGGTTTGAAGCCAAGAGAAAAGTGTTCAATCTTTCTCGACCAGAAGGACGAAATTATAAACGAATGTAAAAAAATAGTTCAAAGAGTAGGTAATTTTGAAACTTTTAACCATTCTGTTAGAAAAATCCAGCAAGCGCCTGTGTTGCAACAAAAAAAAATGCAAAAATAGAAGACCGTAGTGTGATAGCAAATTTTGTAGTGTTTGGCATATATGAGTAAGCGAATAAAGCGGGTGATGTTCAATGGCAGAACAATAATAGTGAAGAAATGCTTCTCCGTTGCTAGAATACATCGCAAGGGAAAACGTCCTGGAAAGCACCCTGTATTCCCATTTTATCAAAAATACACGGAAAAGGAACAAGTACTACAAAATTCCGAAAAGCTGAAGAGGACACAAATTTCTGTGGAAAATGACTTGTCTGCTGAAATGCTTAGAAAGCGAAAATTGCTGTGGCAAAGCGCAAAAGCTCAAAAAGAGCATTGAAGAAGAGTTTGCTGGTGAAAGATAAGCTGCGTGTTGATTAACAGTTCTACGCACGGGACAATGTTTCAAACACTCATTTTGTTGCTCACTCAGGAAAAAATCTCACAGAGCGTAACATTCACAATGTGCACCTAAGGACCAGCATGTATTCTTTTTCAACGCCGTAAGGATCATGAATAGGCTAGACAAATTAGAAGAAATACTTTTGACTTGCACTCCTCAGGTGGTTTGTGTCACTGAGACTTGGTTACATGATGGCGTAAGGAATGACGAATTTATTTTCCCGGCTATCTGCACAGGTGTGAATGACGCACATGTTGCGGAGGAGTTTCTATTGCTTCTAAACTCAGTGTCAATATATGTTTGATCAATCAGATTGCCGACCACAAAGGCTTGTTCCTAAACGTTACTACAAAAGGTTGACCTTTGTGGTATAGGTTATTTGGAAAGTCCAGGAAGTACCACATTCTTTTCTTGAAAAACTTACGACCATCTTCTTTTGAACCACACGCGGCACATCATCATTACAGGTGACTTCAACCTTCTAGCTATAGAATGGAACAATTAGGCTTACGGGTAACCTAAATCAAGTGATGCTGTTTGAGACGCAACCTTAGCTTTGAACCTTGAACAAATTATCTGTAAACTTACGCGAAACAGTTCTGCATTGAACTTATTTTTGTAAGCAATACATTTTTTCATGGTGTTGTTACTATTGAAAATGGAGTGTCAGACCACACTTCATTGTTTGCTTTACGGCCTTGCTATTGTTATGGAGTGAATTTGCGTACAGTTGCAGTGATCAAAAATTTTTTGACCAAGCTTGCAATGCATCAATCAGAGATTACTTGTTGAATCACCAAGGCAATGGACGCATGATGATGTGCATGTGTTGTAGACGCGATTCAAAAGTTCCGTCTTCTTCTCCATCCAACAGAGTGTTCCGATCCATGAGGTACGCAGAGATCGTAAACATTCATGAATATTTCGAAAAGTGTTCATATTAAAAGCAATGCCGTACGATTCAAAAAGCGTGAATGCGACGTAGCTCTAGAGACCATCAAGTCTATGAAAATAAACTGGGCAACTAAACTAAATGACGATAAGGCACGTTAGGATCAAGTCACTCCGCCTTCATTCATGAAAGTAGATACGGCTCAATTTTGAAGATTTATTGACAAAACCAACAAAACAGTGTGTCCAATTAAACTTAATGTTAAATACGAAACTGACTGTTTTTTTCTAATATCACAAGCTTTTATTAAAAATTTTGACAACGTCTTCGCTCCTTCAAGCGCCTATGTGCCCCAACTAGCAGCTATTCCTAGCGGTGTAGACATTTTTATTCTCACAAGCGAAAGTGTTTTGATTTTACTTAAAAAACCAAGCACCAAAAAGTATAGTACCAAATAAAATTTCAAATACCTTTTTAAAGCCCTATTCTGCACAAATAGGTCATTTCCTGGCACAGTGTATGTAACAGATGTTTGCGCAGTTGTTAAGTTCCGGAAGACTCACAATATTCAATATCTTCTGAATACAAGCCGATCTCTTACACTTCAGTGAATTGCAAGTTACTAGAGCACATAGTGGTGCAAAATATTCAATGCTTTTTTAACAGATAATCACATCTTGTCATGAATACTAGTGTATGCCTGTGGAAAAACAAAAAACAAAGAAAAAAAATTCCGCCATATCCACGAAGTGAATGATGATGAGTGGGCGAAGCTCCGGAGGTAAACCTGGTAAACCATGAATCCTCTGTACATTTTGCCCACTCGATTTTATTACATCGCTCCCCCTAGCGTACGTCGCCGCACTAAATCGAACGATTGCCTTCAACCAATGACACGCGCCATATGTGACATCATTCCTATTTTATAAGATCTCGCGTCTTTCATCAACTACAAGTACCCGCTTTCTAGTTTATAACATCTTGCATCTTTTCATCATCAGCTACAAGTACCACCATCTAGTAAACACTACAAGAACTAAACGAGAGGTGGCTACATGGATGGATGGATGCTATGAGCGTCCCCTTCATAACGGGGTGGTGACAAGTATGCCACCAGGCTCGACACAAAAAAAAAAATTTTTTTCTTTTTTGGTGTTGGCCTAATGCCTCTACTTCGATAAATTCTATCTTAATGGTAAAAAAGGAAAATTTTCAGCTTAAGTTCTCTGCCATTTACGGCACACTGTCCATATTTTATTTTTCCAATATTTATTTTTGTCCTTTCTCTCTAATTTTCTGCCACCAATACTCTAACCGTCTCTTACTTATTTCAATCGCGGGTGTGTTCAGCTTTCCATTGTTGTCCCTAAAACTCAAGGCTTCCTGTAGGCTACATACAGGAGACGGTACCGCCATCTAGTGAACACTGCAAGCACTAAACTAGAGGTGGCTACATACAGGGGACAGTACCGCCATCTAGTGAACACTGCAAGAACTAAACTAGATGTGGCTACATACAGGCTACAAGGGACGCACAGCCCACGCCCTAAGGAGCTTCGCCCCTAAAAGCTGCTCCGGGAGATTGAAAAGTTTCAACAAGGGCCCAACGCAGCAGGTTATATTCCATAGTCCGGCCACCTTCGCCGTGATGCAAATTTTCAGCGAAGCAGCGCTGGTAACCCAACCATAAATTCTCAAGTGAGCACCGTTCATCGCTTGCACGTGCTTGTGACGTGATGTGATGTGATAAGCCGTGGCCGGATCATCATTTAGGCAGCCGGGTAAATAGGTTGCGCGGAAAGATTCACGGATTTCTTGTTAGTTAGAGGGGTGGCAGGAGTTGTCTTTGCCAGAGAAAAGAATGAAAAGCTGGCCCTAATAAATTCGAAGCACAATTTGCCATAATCTACTACAGCCTGCCGGTTCTTGGGTGAAGCTCGTTAGTGTTGTAAGAAAAAAGCTGAAAAATCATAAAAAAGAAAACAAAATGAAGATGGCAGAGTCTTCTGAGCCAGTTTCAACATTATGTTGTACACCGAGGGCATCTCCATGATGAATTATATATAAAGTGAAAGTACCAACCGCGGCTTTGGTTTTATTTTTAACCTTTGTATCTAAAATTAGTGGAGGGTAAACTTGCTGGATAATGTTCTTAATTATCTCTGCTGGTCACTAATATGTGCTTCGTTCATACGTCATTAAGAAAACACAATTTCAATAAATGAAATACCTAGCGTATAATGCAGACTTTTTTTCGTTTTTCTTCATATAAAGTTAGCCCATGCAAATTTAAAACATCTGCATACAAATTTAGTAAATACGCATCACACTGATGCGTGGGAATTTCGCGAAATGGTTCGCAGAATATGTGAAGCAGTGAGAATCTTCGTTCATGTACCAGTGGATTTTAAATGTGCACGGCACAGCCACTCCATAAGCATTCAAACTGATAGGGTATTCAGAATTTAAAAACCTGAGTTACATAAATGGGACTTCATGACGCTGCATTGTGAGGAAGTGACTATGTCGGTTTCACTTCATTTGTTAAAAGTATGGCGGGTTACGAATCCTGATAATGTGAATGTAATACGGTCACATTCAAGCTTCTGATACTTATTCCTCGTGAATACACAGTTAGAGGATGATGTGAGAAAAGAAATTTAGCACATGTCTCCGTGAGGCAACCATGAGTACCTTGCGAAGCAGTCGAGGGGGTGACATGAAGCTCCATAAGGGTTTCCGCTTGCTGATTCAAATCGTTTGTCAAGGCTTTTCCACCATTGTATACACTAAATAACAATTGCGTTTGTGATAGAAGCGTTTGTGATTATTGGTGTTATTGTTATTAAGCAATGAGAAAGGAAGTCGTTTTTGCAGTTGACGCTATATGTTATTCTATCATCACCATAGGTCAAATTCAACGGCGTGGAGCGGGCACAGACCATTTTATACCGTTGAGCTACCTTGTACCCGAAATCAACGATAGTTGAGCGTCAGAGAAACTTCTAGCGAAATCGGCTCTAAGGAACAGAGTCATAGATGTGAAGCGGCTTATGATCTATCCTTCCTCCCTCACTCCGCCGTCCACGCTAGTACCGCCCCGGTGTGCTATGTATTCGCCAGGCACAGTACGCCAGGCACAGCTGTGACGCATGCACCGCGCGCTGTGCCTCGCTTACTGTGCCTGGCGTATACGCAGCACACCGGGGTGGTACTAGCGTGGATGGCGGAGTAATGGAGGGAGGATCGATCTTAAGCCACTTCTCATTTACAAGAAGACGCCAATCCGACACAACATCTACCATGCTTGGTGCTTGCGGGTTCAGGTAATGCGCTACCAGGCACAAACACAACGGTTCCATTCCTGGTGATGCTGTTCAAGTGGACAAAGTGCAGAAGTCAGCGTCTTTGCAATTATATTCAGAAGCATGTTAAATAGTCCCACAAAGACACTAGAAAGGACTCCAAATACAGCGTGTCATAACGATAATTTCGCACAGAACGCACCAGAAATAAATATTTGCCGGCTTCTTGCGACGCTCAATAACGCTGACTTATTAAGGTACTGAGCGACGCTGAGCAAATAAGTATATTGTGCATCTGAGACCAAACAAGACAGTTTGCTTCGATATCGAGTGACCGATTATTTGTATGCGCAAATCATCCAATCATAACATGGTGCATCCAGACATCCGCTTTGTCATCTTCCATTTCAGCACCAATAAAACAAAGGAGGAAGACGGGGCAATACCAGGCGGGTTAAGGGGGCTAGTTATCTTTATCTTATCGAAGCAACACTGATTGATCCAGCCCTCATTCTGGGCATATAAGTATCTACCATCCAGTATGTTTCGTCCTATATAAAATACAGCTAAGCACTCTTCAGATGGGTACCTTTACGGCTCCGCGAATGACCTTTTTTTTATGCAGTATGTGTATGCTTCAGCAGCCGGGACATTGTATTCGCAGACCTTCTCCAGTTTTCTTTGTTTTCTTTGTCTTTCACTAATGTGAGTGCAGTTGTCTAAAATAACCAGCTACAGCAAAACGCTCCAACAGCGCGAGTAGCGCAATTTGTCTTTTTAAAAAAAAACCTTATGGGCACTCACTTGCTCTTTCTCGTAAAATGCCACGGATGATTCGGAATGATTTCCTACACGACGATAACAGCGAAATAAAAGTTATTCTGAATTCCGCATTGCGTTTTGTTTTTCAGAACCATGCGGCTTTAATTAACCTGGTTTTTGATATTCATGACAATGTATTATGACCAATTTATTGAATGGTATCAAACAAGGTTACACCGTCATTGTTATCAGCATGTAACTATTCTACAACAACGCACTATACCACGTATGCTCTAAGAGTTCACGAAGGGGCGGTGTAGTATAATTAAAGATGATAGTCTTTCTTGGTGAGCTTCGACACAGATATTTTTGTCTGTCTGTCTGTCTGTCTGTCTGTCTGTCTGTCTGTCTGTCTGTCTGTCTGTCTGTCTGTCCGTCTGTCTGTCTGTCTGTACATTTGTCGGTTTGTTCATTCTTAACAGTCTCGGGTAATCTCAGCGGCACCAGCCAATACCTCAAACGGCCGACCCCATCTGCAGTGCCCACCAATGTTTCTCAAGATTCAGCGTTCATACTTGTGCGATTGTCAATTAAAAACCGATTATTGCGCATATCTGAGGCATCATAATGGTCGACACGTATATATTCTGTATGTGCGCCTTTTACTAGAAAAGGCATCCATTCGTAATTCTAAGGACCGTAGCGTTTATCACACAGCGCTGACCATGCAACACTTGCAAGAAAATGCGAGTGTTTTCAACGCATTGCTAAGATGCCACGGTGGTGGCACCTACCCGTCACCTTGCGTTCTGCACCTTATCAACTCCGATATGGGCGTGCGCGCCCGTCTCAGAGCCACGTGCTTCGTTTTTCTTGAGAACTGCCAGGTGGCACTCGTGTCTCACGTGAGACGTGACTTGATGCGCTCGTCAGCCTTCGCTGCACGCTCGCGGCACTCTAACGCAGCGCCTCTGGAATACCATTCACCGATTTCTTGCGCAGAACATCAAATTAATGTTTTGTTCAATCTCTCCACACGCGAGACTTTCGACGATATTTGCAGAATAACTTGCAGATACGGGGCCTTTTTATAATCTTAAAGAATCTTAAAATCTTAAAGAATCTTAAGAATCTTAAAACCGCAGTCACCAGCTAAATGTGCTTGTATGTCCTTCCAAGGAATGGCCTGAGCCCCTACGTGGTAAGTCCAGTACATCTTAAATGTGCAATTTTTCTTGCATGTAGATTTGTTTCAATGTGCGCTTTGAGTGCAACGTTGGTCAGCGCCCAATTTTTGTGCAAATATTTTGTCGCGACTTTAGATGATGTTGATGATGAACAAACTTTATTTATTTGCAGAAAGATTCTCCTCCCCTTCCAAATGCGAGAGAAGAAAGAAGGACCAAACCTAGACGACGGCCATGATCCCATGGGGCCTGGCGGCACCTTCGGCTTGCCGTATTAAGCGGGCTTGTAATTAAGAGTCAGAGCTGAGGAGCGTGGCATTCCATCCACTCCCATCTGAAAATTCGCCTCTCACGGGGGCCTGCGGGCATGCCCATAAAATGGGGCTCAAGTCCACCCTGTTGTGGCAAAATTTACACTTCTCCGAATGAAGTTCCGGCACGCAGCAGTTTATTGTTGCCGGACTAGGAAACGTATGGGTCAGGAGTAGACACCACGCCACCACCTGTCCTTTGTTCAATCACGAGTGTGCGGGAAGATAAATGTTTCTGCTTAGCCTGTAATACTGCGTAATATCTTTGTAAGTGTTCATCTTCTCAAATCTCTCATCATCCTCCCCGCTCGACCAGGGCGATCCAGAGGCTCGATCTGTAAGTCCTCGAGCTGTCTGGTGTGCAGCCTCATTGCCGGGTAAGGAGGAGTGAGCGGGTGCCCAGACTATATCTATTGTTCGTTGTTCTTTGCATCCAGCCAATATTCTGAAAGCTATTTGGGATATTCGCCCTCGTCCAAAGTTTCTCACAGCCGTCTGCGAGTCGCTAACAATTAGTGAAGTCGAGGTGGATGCTATGGCCATTGCAATAGCTGCTTCCTTCGCCTCTTCTGCAAAGCTCGTTCTCGCCGAGCTGCTGACCTTATGATTTTCTTTGTAGTCCACTACTGCTATAGTCCTGTTGTCATTTCCTTTGTATTTGGCCGTCTCTACGTATGTTGTTTCCGGTAAATCTTTTACGTTGTTATGTATAATTTTCGATCTTTCAGATCTCCCTGCCTTGTGATGGTCGAGGTGCATGTTTTTTGGAATCGGTAAGATTACTAAACATTTCCTGATCTCATACGGGATATCCTTTTTGGCACCAAATTGATTTGCGTAGTTTACACCCAGTTCCTCTAGTATGGCTCAGCCTCTTTTAATCTGCGTTATTCTTTCATAATGTGCAATTTTTTGAACTTCTATAAGCTTTTTTGATGTGTTGTGAAGCCCTAATCGAAGTAATTTCTCATTAGAGGTAGTTATTGGAAGTCCGATCGCTTGTTTGAAAACTCGTCTAATGATTCTTTCAATCTTTTCTCTCTCGGCCACTTGCAGTCTGAAGTACGGAATCACATATACAATACGACTGACGACAAAAGCCTGTACCAGTCTTATCATATTATTTTCATTCATATCATAGTGCTGGTTTGTACTTCGTTTAAGTAAACGCATAGTTTGCTGCGCACTGGTTTCAAGTAATCTAATCGCCTCTCCATTATGCCCGTTCGAGCTGAATCAAGTTCCAGAATTTTTATGTTATCGACCGTAGGTATTTGCATTTTTCAAACAAAGACTTTAATGTTAGGTTTTTCCTGGATAGTTTAACGACCTACATGTCGAGTTATAGATAACAAGTTCCAATTTTTCCGGTGAACATTGTAATCCTGTACGGGTGACATATTCTTCCACAATATTCACTGTGTTTTGTAAAGTTCCCTCAATGTATCTGTAACTACCCTCTGCTACCCATAAGGTAATGTAATCTGCATAGAGGCTATGGTGGAAACCTGGAATTTCCTTCAGTCTGGTAGGGAGACCTATCATGGCCACGTTAAAAAGAAAGGGTGATAGGACTGAGCATTGCAGCATACCTCTGCTGCCCAGACTAAAATCTTGGGATTCTGCTTCGCCTAGTATCCTTCTTGCAGTTCTGTCAGTTAAAAAGTCTTTTATATAATCATATACTCTTTTTCCTACCCCTAACGCATGATTATTGGCAAGTGTAGCTTTATGTGATCTGTTATTGAATGCCTTTTTAAGATCTAGGCCAACTATGACCTTTGTGTTGTGTGTATTGAGACCCGAATCAAGTATTTGATGTTTAGGCCTAAGCATAATGTTCTGTGTAGACAATTTTGCCCTGAAGCCTACCATCGTATGTGGAAAGAGCTCATAGTCTTCCATATAGTTTGACAGACGAGTGAGGTTGACATGCTCTAATAACTTTCCTATGCAGAATGTCAAGGAAATAGGCCTAAGGTTATCAAGATCTAATTTCTCGCCTGGCTTGTGAGTTATTATGATTGTTGCCGTTTTCTATTGCTTGGGTATCTTACCTTTTTCCCAACACTTGTTCATATATTCGGTAAAGGCTGTGATAGATTTGTCATCTAAATTACTGAGCGTTTTATTCGTGATCCCATTGTGACTAGGGGTGGATGTTGTGCTCAGTTTAATTAGTTCGGATTGTACCTTGGCCTCTAATATAGGTCGGTCTAGGGAATAATTTTTTTTACCTCTGTAGGAGCCTAAGTGCTCTTTGGTTGTATCCCCAGTGTATTTCTGTCTGATTTCTTTAATCAGTCGCGACTCTAGAGTGCATTTTTTGTGGTATGTGGATCAGGGCAAAACTATTGCACCAGTTCACAATCCAGATCAACGCAAAACAAGGAAGGTGTCAAGGTATGAGGAAAGAAGTTGGCGCCGGTTTTGTTCATTTGTGCCTTTCTTTTAAATGCTTAGGAACTGCGCACTTTTTTAACAGTAAGCTCTAATGACGTACATGTCAAAGTATAATCCAACACGCCATTTAATTTACTTGTGATGTACATGTGATGATTGATGGAGCTTTTTTTGATGTCAGTAGATCATATTATGGACCTTAGGCAGAAATTTTAGTACTTTATTTAGCTTACTTTGTACTCTTTCGAGTGAAAACCAAGCTGTCAGTTGAGGTGGGTCTGGACCTATAAATAATAAGCAAACCTAAAATCACTGTGACGTTAATCTGACTCACCGCAATACGTAAACATTTGAAATTTCAATGCGAGAGCTCGCGCCACATCATCAGAACATTTTTCGCATGGTAGCTTATCAGGGCTTCCGACAAGAAAAAAGCAAAATTATGAGGGCGCAAGTCGTGAACTCAGATTTCCACGTGATGCAATTCAAAAGCTTTCTCAGGGAGTCAGCGAAATATTGGTAAATGGAAAGCAATGCCAAGCTTCGATCTTCTCAACTCACGATAAAAACGGCAATCAGTAGTGCTTTAGAAAACCTGTCCTCATCCAAATTCTGAAGTTAAAAAAAGGAAGGGGGGAGTTAGGGGGACGTTCAAAGAAAAAGAAAAATTAGAGAGTAACTGTGACAAACGACTTACGGAGAGACAATTTATTTGCACCCAAGCCACGGGGCACCCAAGCCACGGGGAAGCTTATGCAAAGTAACAGCGTGGGTCGCTTTTATGCTATTGATCGCCTGAAGACGGCCGCTTTCACAGCCGGTTGTTTGAGGTAGTCCCGCAAAAATAGTTCATCCGGGAAGCCATCTTACCTTATTGGTTAAAAAAATAAAGAACAATACATAAACAATCACACTAACTTCTCGGCTCTGGAAAATATGATACTCGTGTTATTAACGATCCGTGATCAAGAATTGACATTCATTTGCCTCGCGTCGTTCCCCGATGTGCTTCCAGAAAGCTAGCTTTTCTCCAGCATGTTTGATGGTAGAACGTTTCCTTTTATATTCTTACTGAACCATCCCACATCCTATAGCAATTCTTTTCTGTATATAGACGAACTTGACAAAAATATATGAGAACGCCTATAAGAGTTCATGGGAATTCACGTGTGTTCCGTCAAAGTACAGATGTTAATAGTAGAATCGGATATAGAACATTTCAGTATTGATCGGTGCGTAATGACATCGATGCATGACATATATGATTTTCAACAAATATTTTGCGTTTCAGGTGATGGCGAATAATGATGCCTAACTTTGAATGCTCGCGTTTTCATACGGCGCTTGGCTGGCGCAATCTAAGATGCATTAAACCAATAACATATTGACCGCGCAGCTACTCTATTGAAGTTAGTATGACAGTTGGCACCTTAGAGCAGTTTTGGAGTCTTTTACGAACATCTATGCATGCTTCTGCCACACATGCACACGGTGTCATGGTGCAGAGTAGGATGCATATTGTGTTGGTATGATATGTGAGTACATGCTTTTGGGTACAACCTCAACCTTCATTGCACCTAATTATTGCCTCCCTGAATTCTTTCCACGTGTCTTTCTTTCTCTGGATCTTTCGCTCTCTCTCATTATTTTTGTTCCGAAATATTTCATTCTTCTGTGTAGGGTAGCAAGCGGAAATGCCTCTGGCCAACCTTCCTTCGCCCTTCATATTGTCGTGGTTCAACATAAGCAGTGCACCGAGACGTTGAGTCCGAGAAGAGAACCAACGGCGTGTGTTTTTATGCAGGAGCGAAGAGCGGGCGAGCAAAACAAAAGCACGTCGTCTTCTTCAGTCCCACTTTTCACGAGGCTGTTGGCGCGCACATCGTCTTCGTTCTTTGTTTCGGGCGCGGCATTTGCCTCCCCTTAAAAGAGCATCGCCCCGATGCAATAGCTGAGACAGTAATTAGCGCATGAAGTCACTTTGTAGAAGTGACGGTGCCTCGCAGAGTCACTCGCTTACGTATGGCTTAATGCGCACTGCGTGCACAAGCTCAGGTAGGTGCTGGCGACGCCTTGAACAGTTTGGGCTTTCCGGGACAACTTCATAGGTAACGTCACTTAGTCGTCGCAGCACTCGATAAGGTCCGAAATACCTTCTGAGCAACTTTTCGGATGGTCCCCATCTTCGTACAGTCGTCCACACCCATACCCTGTCCCCGGTTTCGTACGTTACAGGTGTATGACGTTGGTTATAGCGGCCTGCGTCGTACTCTTTCTGTTGGTATATTCGCAGACGTGCGAGCTGCCTGGCTTCCTCTGTGCGTTGAGTAAACGTGTCAGCACTCGTTTCGTTGTCATCGCATTTGTGTGGCAGCATCGCGTCTAACATCATTCTTACTTCTCGTCCATGATCAAGGCTGAATGTGGTCATCCGTGTGGTTTCTTGTTTCGCAGTATTGTATGCGAACGTTATGTAAGGAAGAATCTCGTCCCAGTTTCTGTGTTCGATGTCCACATACATTGAAAGCATGTCTTCCAGAGTTTTGTTAAGTTGCTCGGTCAACCCGTTGGTTTGTGGATGGTAAGCTGTCGACTTGCGATGAATAGTACCGCTGAGCACCAACACATGATCTAAAAGCGCGGCCATGAATGCAGTTCCGCGATCTGTTATAACGATCGATGGCGCACCGTGTCTCAGCACAATGTTCTCTATGAAGAACTGGGCAACCTTCTCTGCTGTGCCTCTCTGGATGGCTTTTGTCTCGGCGTAGCGAGTAAGGTAGTCGGTCGCCACTATAACTCAGCGGTTACCTACACTAGATGTGGGAAGTGGGCCAAAAAGGTCCATTCCAATCTGGTCAAATGGCGTTGTCGGAATCTGGACAGGGTGTAGCAAACCGGCTCAATTCGTTGGAGGTGACTTGCGCCGCTGGCAATCGAGGCAGGTCTGAACATGATGCTTCACGGCAGCGGTGAGTCTAGGCCAGCAATATCTCCCTCGAACTCTGCTCAGTGTGCGCGTGTAGCCTAAATGTCCAGATGTTACCTCGTTGTGGCACGCTTGCAACACCTCAGAACAAAGAGTGGTAGGGATGACAAGCAGGTAGGTGGATCCGTTTGACGAGAAGTTCATTTGTAATGGACATTGTTTCGCAGACAGAACGACAATAGTCCTCTTGTAAAGGCTTTGGGTGCATTCTGGCTTCGTCCTTCTAAATAATTGTTCAAGCCAAGTAGCTCAGGATCGTCATGATGGTGATCTGCGATGCTTGACGTGTCGAGTATTCCGAGGAACGCTGTCTCTTCATCAAAAGCAGCAGCCGACTGTATTGGTGATCGAGATAGGCAGTCGGCGTCCGTGTGTCGTTTTCCGGACTTATACACCATCGTTATATCATACTCCTGTAGTCTAAGGCTCCAGCGTGCCAATCGCCCGAAAGGATCTTTTAGACTAGTTAACCAACACAACGAATGGTGGTCACTGATAACCTTGAATGGGTGGCCGTACAGGTATGGGCGAAATTTCATAACTGCCCACACCACGGCGAGGCATTCCTTTTCAGTGGTCGAGTAATTTGCTTCTGTGCGTGACAAAGTTCTACTTCCGTGAGCGATCACTCTTTCCTCGTCGTCCTGGCGCTGCACAAGTACAGCTCCGAGGCCAACATTGCTGGCGTCAGTATGGAGCACTGTAGGGGCTATGTCGTCAAAATGGGCAAGCACGGGGGTCGTCTGTAGACGTTGCCGCAAGTCTTTGAAAGCACCTTCCTGTTCGTCGCCCCAAACAAATGCTACGTCATCCCTCGTGAGACGAGTTAAGGGTTACGCAATGCGGGCAAAGTCTGGAATAAACCGCCGATAATATGCACAGAGACCCAAAAAACGCCTCACTGCCTTTTTATCTGATGGTGTTGGAAACTGTGCGACCGCGGCAACTTTTTCGGGGTCTGGACGAACTCCTGCGTAACTGACGACATGGCCAAGAAACAGCAGTTCCTCAAAGCAGAAGTGACATTTCTCCGGCTTGAGCATCAGGCCTGCGGCCCGTGTGGCCTGCAAGCCCATTTGCAATCGTTCAAGGTGTTCGTCAAACGTTGTAGAAAACACAATGACGTCATTAAGGTATACTAGGCAGGTTCTTTATTTAAGCCCAGAGAGAACGGTATCCATGAGACGCTGGAAAGTAGCAGGCGCGGAGCACAAGCCAAATGGTAAAACCTTAAATTCGTACACTACGTCTGGTGTCACGAAAGCGGTTTTCTCACGATCCCTGGGGTCTACTTCAATTTGCCAATATCCGCTCTTTAAGTCTATGGAAGAGAAGTAACGTGCGTTTTGAAGCCTGTCAATCGAATCATCTATGCGGGGAAGCGGGTACACGTCCTTTTTTGTAACCTGATTTAGCTTTCGATCGTCCACACAGAAACGCAGGCTGCCGTTCTTCTTTTTCACTAGAACAACAGGTGATGCCCAGGGGCTTTTCGACGGTTGAATGACGTCGTCTTCAAGCATATTTGTTACCTGCTGTTCTATTGCTTCTCGTTCTTCTGAAACCACACGGTACGGATTTTGAGGGATTGGTCTAGCTGTGTTCTCTGTGATGATTCGGTGCTTGGTCAAGGACGTCCGGCCAACTTTTGAGGTCGACGCAAAACAGTCGTGGAACTCGTCTAGCAGCACAAGCAGGCGTTCCCGCTGTTTCTGAGTCAAAGTAGGGCTGACGTCAGAGATAGGTGCTAAGTCACGTGGATCTTGTGCAGGTGTTGTTTCGAGTGCTGAAAAGCAGTCATAAACATCTGCGATCTCGTCGAAATGTGCCAACGTTGTGCCTTTTGGAAGGTGCCATCGCTCGGAGGTGAAATTGGTCAACAGCAAGTTAGTTTGGCCATCGGTGACAATGACTATTCCTCGTGCTACAGAAATCCCGTGTGTGAAAAGCAGCGAGGTTAGTTGGTCGGCGACTCCTTCACCGTCGAACGGTACGTTACATGCTACTGAAACGAGGATACATGATTGAGGCGGCCTGACTATATTGTAGTCTTTGAGACGAAAGGATTTGTGCTCTGGTGATGTAGGATCAGTCAGACCAACACTTTCGTAAAATGAAACCACGCGGTCCAGGATGTTGATTATTGCGCCATGCTCCCTAAGAAAGCCCATTCTTAAATTACATCTTTTCAGCACTCTGGGAGAACAATGAAAGTTGCGACGAAATAAGAATCTCCTATGCTGATTTTTGATGTGCATCTTTCAGTAGGGAGCAGCAATTGACCACCCGCTATTCTTATATGTGGTCCTGTCTATGGCGTTTTTACTTTTCTAAGATGATCAGCCAGCTTTTGACTTATTATGGAAAAATCAGCAGCCGTTTGACTATGCCGTCACTTGCTCTCCATCAATAATTACGTTGAGGTCGGCGCTCACCATTTCGTCGTTCTTAATATTCGTCGGCGTCAAGTCGTTCTGTAGCGGCAGTACCGGGCACTTTTTATCATCTTGTCGTCGGGCTGCGACCTTACCCCGAGAGGTCACCGCCTTTCGTTTCCCCAGTAAGGCCTGGGCGACCTTGTTCCCCGAAGGTCAGCAAAAATACGTCGATTCGGTGACGATGTCTGAGCAGGGCATAAAGAGCGTGACTTGTGGGCGGAATTGGGCTGGTGTATAGGAGCGATTCGTGATAGGGAGACCACGTTGTTGAAGGTCCTCGAAAAGCAGGGTCGTCATGGCGAACAATTTAGTAGTCGTTGGCACGGCAGCCGTCGTACCCTGGCCGATGCGGGAGAAGCGATGTGTTGCGGTACCAACAATAGCGAGCTATATGGCCGGCACCACCACAGTTGTAGCAGAGAGGGCGCCGATCGACGATCCGCCAAGCGTCCGTTTGGAGAAATTGTGGGGGTCCTATGTCCTCTCGTGGTGGTGAGTAAGGCGCGGCAAGTGGTGGCTGGTGGCATGGATACATCGTAGGCATGGGCTAACGTCTGAAAGCCTCCTGCAATGGTTGCGACGAAGGTGCGGCTGTAGATGGCTGGTAGTATGATGTAATAAGCGGGACGGGTGATGGACGGCGGACAGCGTCGGCGTAACTCAGTTGACGCTGATCGCGACCGAGAACAGCTGCTGAAAAAGCATGCCTAAGTTCGTCACGAACGACTGCGGCAACGGTGGTCACTGGTGTATCCACTGGAGGAGTCCAAAGCTTCTGAATTTCTTCTCGGACAATATCTCTGATCAGGTCACGTAGAAAGCCCTGATTGTCCAGGGTCACTGAAGTGGCGTTGATTGGGGTGGTAGTGGACGAGCAATCATATTGCCTCGATCTTTGGTGCTGAGCACGCTCAATGTCAGTGGCTTCTCTTATAAAATCGGCCACGGTAGTTGGGGCATTGCGCACTAGCCCAGCGAACAGTTGTTTTTTCACGCCGCGCATAAGGTAGCGCAACTTCTTTTCCTCGGACATATTGGGATCAGCCCGACGACAGCGGCGCGTCACGTCTTCAACAAACATGGCCAGTTTTGTTAGGTTTTTGAAGCCTTAACTCGAGCAACTGCTGAGCCCGCTCTCGACGGTCAACGCTAGCAAAGGTGTCAATTAGCTGCTGACGAAACTTATCCCATGTGGATATACGGCCTTCTCGATTCTCAAGCCGCGTGTCAGCGCTGTCATCGAGAGTGAAGTACGTGCGGGCGAGCTTCTGTTGAGTATTCCACTGGTTGAAGTCGGCAACGCGTTCGTAATGCTCAAGCCAATCTTCAACATCTTCATGTGGAGCACCACTGAAGCGATCAGGCACAAGCGGCTGAAGAAGTGTTACCTGGGCTGGATTGGAAACGGGGCTGCCTTGTATCCTTTGGACCAACTGTGGCTGGCTACCGGAGGCCATTGGTAGACGTACGTATTGCCTGGTAGATTGTTCGTCGAAGGAGGTCAGCTCAGGAGAGAGGCCTAGCAACCACCGACTGAAGCGGTGCACTGGTGTCGTAACAGGTGGCTGCATGTCGGGACTCGATGAACGGCTCTTAGATGGAATGTTGAGCATCGGCAGGCTTTCAACCGAGCACCTCCACCAGTGTCGCGGTTCAATGTAAGCAGGGCACCGAGACGTTGAGTCCGAGAACCAACGGCGTGTGTTTTTAGTAGGAGCCAAGAGCAGGCGAGCAAAACAAAAGCACGTCGTCTTCTTCTGTCCCCCTTTTAACGAGGCTGTTAGCGCGCACATCGTCTTCGTTCTTTGTTTCTGGCGCGGCAATATGTTTTCTTCCTTTCTCTTCATAACGGACCTGCAAACGTTGGGGAAGTGAACTTAATTAGTAACTAGTAGTGAATAAGGTCGTGTAAATGCCAATTTACTTAGGCTAGCTGTGGCTAAATACTAGCTAAAGATCCTGCTTTTGGCTGTTGACACGAAAGGTGGGGATTCAATCTTGGCTGAGGCAGTCGATTTTCGATAGAGGCGATATGCTTGTGACTCATGTACTACGCGGTGTGAGCCAGAGTGGTGAACTTCAGATGCTGCAAATTATTCGTAGCCCGAAACTAAGGCGTCTCTCATGCCCTTCTTCACTTTGTGACATTGCAATTGCTGAAGAAATGAAAATGTTAGGTATCCTTGTGGTTGGCAGACGATGGCTAATGTCAGCTTAGGGTCGATAAATACTGGTGAGTGTTATAATATTTTAGCTGATTTATGTTAGGTGCTTTTTTTGTTTTTTTTTACTGCCGAATGTACAATCCGTCAAAATAAGCAACGATTTTGGATTTTTTATTCTTGCTAAAAAGTTCAATTCAGCTTGAGAAATGGAACAGGAATCAGTTATTGTTCATCAAATGTTATAGTGCACCTATTTTACAAGAGTAATATGACGCTTTGTGCAACCCACAGCAGAATTTCCTTGTTTTTGAAACTGTATAGTATTCAAAATTAAAATTGTTGCTATCTGCAAATTCATTATTAGGAAATACGTGAAAATAACTTTTCCAGATAAGTTATGAATCAAGGGGTACACAAAGTGAGACCATAGTTATCGCTGACTGCCGAGCGAAAATTAAGAATAAATTATGACTTTTTAGTGACTCCAGCAACGGGCATATTTTCATTGAAAAAGTTATAGAGAACCGCAATTTAGCACAGTTCCCGAAATAATTTCTCGGACATACCCGCTGCTCAAGACGTTCCGCGTCAAAGTTTAAGTGATGTTTTCGTCATAACGCATGCAAGACAGCTTGCATACGCGCAAAGCTGACGTGTCGCAGCAGTTTCGTACGGCGATTTATGAACAACGTGCCGACGGCATAGTCAGAGATGGTGACGGCTACTGTTTTACTACCTGTTCGCCATAGGCATTTGTGCCAGCTGTGCTGATGCACGGTACGCATGGTGTCAATTTCATATTCTTCCTATCTCGACCTTGCTTCAACACCACTATTTCATTCGATGGACATAAACCAAAAACACTTGTGCCTAATCTTCTTGTATCAGAACGTTGTCTTAGCCCATAAAACTTCAAAACTTATGAGACAATGCGAATGCTCGACAGCTGGCGCTCCCTTCAAACTAATTCCAGCGTTTCTAAGAGATGTTCTTAGAGGTACAATGGCTAGTAGCCAAATCAAACAAGCATGGAGCTACGAATTTTTTTATTCCACAAAGTTCCAAACTAGTGGCTTTCAATGCAGAATTTTGAGAAAATTAAAGGCAGTCAAATATCGACGCAAGAGTTTTCGCTTGGCACGCCTATACTTCAAGCCTGCTTTATATTTTCGCCAGCCCTATAACTAGCCCGTTTTTCTTTGTTAGACTTTGCCTCTCTCCCACTCGTTTGAAAATATTCGTTGACGCACACGCAGCGTATAGCTTAAGCGCTCAACCAGAGAACACGACTTCCAAAGCGCCTCTCTCAGCGGAACTCGCCAGTTTTTCAAGATTGCGATTTGTCTGCACCCATCGCGGCTCTCTTTGAATATCGCAACATCGCAAAATGCGAAGAAATGAAAACTGTAATCGTGCACATAAAACGTTAAGAAAAGGAAGTTTTGCTTCCAAGGTGCACTTTTCAAACTCAACATCCCCTAATGGCTTTTTTTTTTTACCTAACGATAGCGCGGTTACACGTACGAACAGAAAGTGAGTCGTGGAAAAAGCGCTATTCTCCGAAGATCACTTCATGCTTCTGCAGGGCGTATACGGTAACATCTATGCTTAATTTATTTTACTTTTACTGCAGTTGTGTTGCCTAGAGAAGGAAAGCAAAAAGACAGGAGAGAAATAGCTTCATTAAAAGTACGAAAATAAAAGGCGACGTTGTGAAAATTGCAAGAATGTCACCTGTGTTTAATGCATGTGCACTTTCCAGTGGTCCACTTTTCATAGAAACTAAACAATGCTTCTTTCATCCTCTATAATCCAAATTTGTGTGAAGCGCAGAAAAGCGTTAGCGTTCTGAATGACCTTGAAGCGCGCTTGAGATTGGTGTTTGCGGCATTCAGCATGACAAAAAAAAATGAAGATTTTGTTTTGAAAAGTGGTTTTCCAGTTATAACAGGGGTTCATTTTAATAATTTGATTTTCATTTATATTCATGACCATTTCATAGCCAAACGACAAGCGATTCGTTGCTTTATAATTGAGTATGCTGCTTCAATAAAAGGAATGGTAATGGAGACCGAATAAAAATTCTAGGTCCGGTCCTGTGGGGGGGGGGTTGAAAAACATCTTGCTCAACTCTTGATTCATCGTTGTCCACAAAAACATTACAAACACACACACACACACACACACACACACACACAAATATATATATATAAATATATATATATATATACATACATATATATATATATATATATATATATATATATATATATATATATAAGGGAAAGAAGTGTATACCTAAGGGCTCGTTTTTTCGTGTTTTCCTGCTCACAGTTGGTAATTTGTTCATCCACTTTTCTTTCTTCTTATTTACATTCCATTGGTTCTAATAACTTCCCCTGTACATTCCTTGGCATTACTGTCTGTTATCTCTCTTATATATATATATATATATATATATATATATATATATATATATATAGTTGTGAATTTTTACGAGAGTGACCTCTAATTCTTAAAATGTGTTATGTAAACTTCTTATGCTACTTATGTTTGATTTTTGTGTGTACAATCCAAGGAGGTTATACTTTAGTATAACCTCCTTGGTACAATCGCAGGTTGCTTGAAACCAATGTATTGAATATATATATATTGTTTGTCAGTGCTGATGTTTAAGCTTTGCACTGTCACGGACTACGGAGGGAAAAGGGCCTTTGTCAGGCTGTTCGCGTTTAGCCCTTTGCCCCTGCAGTGAGCTCTGTATCCGGCTTACTGTAAATAAAAGTACTACTATATATATATATATATATATATATATATATATATATATATATATATATATATATATCGAGCCTATAGATATGGACATCACACGTACGCTTATTGCGGGCAACTTACAGCAGCATTCAGCCTGCTATATTTGTGCACGTATAACCTGGTTAATTACAATAGCGCTTTACCTAGTGCCAAAGGCAATGATAAATAAGTACACGCTTTCACCACCAGAAATTCGCGAGGGTGATGAAAATAATAAAGGAAAATAGAATGCACGCATCACACTCATTTGACCTATCCTTCAAAAACGCTAATTGTTATTAGAAAAAAGGGTATCACTGTCCTATCAGCAACGTGCCGACAACGGAAACCTTCATTATATAAAGAGGTCGCCAACTCTTTTTTTAGTGATGTAAGTTATTCGACATTGTCGTTTACTATTGTCCAATTATCTTCATATGCGAGCTATCATTTCATAAAGTTTTGATTTTTCATCGCAACATGTAATCATGCTTTTGTCTCAAAATAAAATAAAAGAAGTGCTAAGTCCTAAGAAGAAATTGTCCAAAAGAGGAGTAACGGAACCAAGTAGGCGCCAGTGACGAACAGAGTGATGAACTGTTAAAAGAGCAACCACAAAGGTTCGTGTGCCACTTGGGTAATGCCGTTAGTCTGCAGAAAGAGGAACGAGACGAGACATGCATGCTGTATGCAGAGTTACGTTCTGAACCATTGTTAAGGACACAAACAGTTCTCTCGGCTCGTGGGTCACTCTTCTCACATGTGTTTGCAGTGGCGTGTTGAATATTTTTATTGAAGACAGAGGTCAACGAAGTGTGCGCACAAGCGGAGAGTTCGTGCCTGGGGTGCGTTGAAAGAACGTTTGCCGGACACTTGAAGCATTTGCTACCTCTCTGAGCCAATAAATCTGTGCTTTTGCTGACTGCACCGGTCAAGACATCTTTTTTCTACAATATATGGTGTCGAAACTCGGGACTCTGAATTCAAGCGGCCCGACGAAAGGCCTTCATCCGCAATTAAGATATAGCGCATCAAAGGCAAACGAACGGCTCAGCGAGCTCTGCACACGCGCTTACAAAACGAAGCACAGCAACAGATAGACTCCAAACAGTTCGTTTCATCGGACCTTCGTGTGGTGCACGACCGGCGGAAGGGATGCAACGAAGGCCTGCGGGTGCTCGACTTAGAACTAGAAGCACACCTCAATGACGACCAAGTCGCAGAATATTATGCCTCTATAGCAGAATATGAAGACAACGCTGCTGCTACGCTAGCGCTGCTCAGTCACCACATGGAAGAGCTGAAAGCTTCGAGGTCCAGGATTCCCGACAGTGCGGCAACCAATACCACGAACAAAGGTTTCGTCACTGCAGGTAGTCGTGTCTTTGGAAATAAGATGGCACACGTGTTCGTTGCTTATCATTGACCTAAACTTGATCTGCTTCGTTTCACTAGAAGCCCAACGCAGTGGTAACATTTCTTGGTTATGTCCAGGCACGCAGTTCACGAAAATCTCAGTCCGTCGAGCATCGAATGATTTGATTATTTGGCAAGCCTAGTGACTGGACAGGCATTGAAGGCCATCGACAGCCTTCAATCCATGGAGCAGTCATACGAATACGCCATCAATCTTCTAAAGGATCACTTTGGAAACAAGAAAATTATCGAGCAACAGTACTTGTCCAACCTACCAACGCTCAAAGCAGTAAAGTCCTCCAGCAATGTGGCTTCGTTGCGAAACCTATGGGACACCGTCCACATCAATATCAGAGGAATCAAGGCAGAGGAATTAAGACGAGCATTCCTATGCTGCTACGCTCGTCGAGGTCCTCACCAAAGCAATCCCCGGAAATATGATGGTACAGTATTTCAAACGACAGAACTGACAGACGAGCGTCGAGGTGGTTGCAAAGTCGGAGACGGAACTTCGGTAGCTACTCGATTACGTGCGCATGGAGTTGGAGGCTCGTGAGAAAATTGCCTTTGTGGACGCCTGTGGCCTTGATGTCTGAGATCATCGACAAGACACACCTAATGAGGCTCAACCCATAGCGTCTGCTTTGATCAGCCTTGCAAGGATTGAAAAAGGTACCTGTTTCTTTTGCCATTCTGCAGCACAAACTACTGAGTCATGCACATCCCGCATTACCTTGCAATGAAAGGAAGAACCGCCTAGCAAAAGCTGGAAAGAAGCTGCAAAGTGCTTGAAGTGCACCATCAAAGGACATTGGTCTAAAGACTGCGACCGTCGTGCACTTTGTTATAAATGCAACGGAAGGCACGCTACGGTTTATGTCTACACTGAATACGCTCAGAAGCAGCGTTCGAACGAATCAGACACCTAGCTTGCATGTCGACTCGAACAAGCCGTCATTGCAAAAAACTGAGAACATAGTGCTAATACAGACGTTCAGAGCGTGGTTGATAAACCAGTGTGAGTCTAGCTTTATTAGAAATGCATTTGACAATAGAAGGCAACGAACATTCATTAGAGAAGACATTTCTAAGAATCCAATACTAACCACATTGCGCACCATCGAAATGGATGTCAAGAGATTTGGAGGGGCGAGCGGAGCACCACAAAGGTGACTGAACATTGTCAAAGTGACGGAGATGAATCAATATGACCATTCCAGATACGAAATAGAAGCGATAGAAGTCTTGTTCCTTTGTGAACAGCTCATCAAAATGTCAATGACAAAAATAATTTTGGAGGAGTGGTTATTAGATGAAAAAAAGTTTACTGCTGACACGAGTGCAGTTCCTGGTCTAACGACAGAAACTTACATAAGCTTGCTTGTGGGAGCGGACCAGCTGCGCAAATTTGTGCTCAATGAAGTTCGTCCACATGAGCAAAATAAAAGCTTAGCTTCTTTGAATAAGACGCTTGTATGGACGTTTCAAGGACCTATACAGTGCAAACAACAGCGTTTTAAGTGTGCTGCTACAATTACCATCTCTGTACTTCACATGAGCTTCGTGGACACAGATGTCCCTTGTTCTCTGCAACAACTCTCATCTGTCGGTATCGAGAATGAAAACGAGACAGCGCGGCCAATCAACAATCGAGACATGCATCACAACGATCAGCGATCTTAAGTAAGACTTTCTTCTAGTGCACTGAGCTCCACTCAAGTGATAAACCAAGAGCAGCCGATCCAATGCTTCACAGATAAGCACGACGCATTGCCGCAAGGCGAAAACTCAAGAAATGACATGACAAGTTGATCAGGCACCACCAATCCGACGAGCATCTTAGAAGCCATTCTTTAGAAGACAAGGGCACATTTATCAATGATAGGCGTAACGTCAGGATACGAACACGACTTAAGGAAGCTCAGATTACATGCCGCAAGAAACCACGAGTGATACTGCTGAACCGGTAACTCAGCTCATCAATATGCCTACTCACCGAGAAGTACCTCGTACCTCATGATGACGTTTGTACAACGTTAGCCTAATTTAGTGCATTTTCAGTGGGGAGATCCATGCACGTGGTTAAAAGTGAAATTGCAAAGTGTTCGACACGTGCTTGGTTTCGACCGGTCGTGACAAGTGCAGTGTGACGAACTCGTCAGTGCGAACATGTGCAGCAAGTCTTCAGAAATGACGAAAGTACATTTTTCCGGGCCACTTAGTGTGGTACTAATCGTGTGTGAATAGTGTTTTAAGCCAATGCACCTTAGTTATTCTTAAATGAATGCTTGTCAGCAGTTTTGGTAAAGATGTATATTCCTGTCACAATGGCATTCTATCGACCTATTCACGTCAGGCCGCGGAGGAGGTTGAATATTGTAGTAAAGAAAGCGGACAACGAAGTGCGCGCACGAGCGGAGAGCTCGAGCCTGGGGTGCATCAAAAGAACGTTTGCCGGACACTGGACGCGTTTGTTACCTCTCTGAGCCATTAAACCTTTGGCTGTGAGTCCAGCTCCTAAAGGTGCTTTAATTGCATGCCATCCTTCGTCAAGAGCTTTCGAATGTTGGCCTGGAGCTCGTGTGTACTGCCGCTTCCTCCCGACCGACTGACAATCGTCCACCAGTTTCGTACCCACAAGCCCAGAACCCTCCAGTGCGCCCCTGCAATCTCACCGAGTGGAGAACTGATGATGGCCGGTCATTTGCTTCAACTGCCGCCTTGTTAGTCCCGTGGGCTGCTATTGCAATAGCAGGTGGTATTCACGTCAGCCTTCTTACGGCTACAACCGTCGCACATAGACAGATAATGTCCACTTTTAAACTCACCGCGAGTCGGCTCGGCCAACCGCTGATGACGTTTCATCAATGCTGTATCGCCGGTCACTATCACCTGGCGGCCATCAGTCCCGCTCTGCTTTGTGTAGTCACCCATCGTCGCTCTCAACTTAATTTTACCGTCCTCCTTCGCCGACTGCACACCTGGCTCGAGAAAACTAAACGATGCAGCTTCCATAGTTGATGCTGCATCGAAGACTCACCAGCGATATCCTCTTGCTACACTGCGACATGGCGCAACCTCAATGACGTTAAAGTAGGCGATGCACTTGTTGTTGCCTTTGTAGACAGAGGGACCCACAATTAGGTTATGAACTCACAGCTTCGCTGCCACTTTATTAAGGTTCTAACAAAACCCACTGTGAAGCTCATCGAAGCAGCTGATGGTGGAAGTTTTCCTGTGCTTCGGATGTGCTCCACATGTGTTAGTATTGCTAACCACTCCACAACTGTGTTATTCGCCAGCTCGAGAAGTGCTCTCATGAACTCATCTTCGGCATAGATATTTTTGCCATGCACTATGCCTTAATTCGCTGTGGAACTAGCTTACTTTAGCTTGGCCTACCTCTTGCTACGACGCTCCAACCACACCTTTACCACGTTTGTGTTCTTTTGGGTACGTTCGTCTAGCGGCCGAAGCCGTTACTCTCGTAACCATGAGGACTTTTACCACTGTACCCGACGGCGATTATGTGCTCACACCAATTATTGACCTGTCATTGGCGAGAAATGTTGCTGTTCCTCGTACACTTTTGAGAATTACAAATAATCTGGCGTCGCTACCTATACTGAACTTCACCTAATGTGCTCAAGTTATTCCAGATGGCATGTCTCTAACCAACGCATCTTCAATCAGTGAACATCTTCTGTCTGAAGTCAATACAGCCGCGTATTTTCCTGCTGCAGCATCTTGTTCACAGAGCCCCACTGATGCCGACTTTACTCAGAGTAAGCTATTTTTGTCGAATCATTGCTGAATGTACGAGCAATAAGGAAGAACATGAACTACCCCATCTAACCCCGGTCAGTCGACGTAATATAGTGATTAGAGAGTTGCCTTTGTCCTCTAATAATTTTATCTGTGGAGCCCAAGACAGACGTCTGTCTAAAATAAACCCGAAAAATTTGTGTGACCGCACAAGTTGTAAGCGGTGAGAGTTTATCTGACGTTTTAATTTCTTGAGGCATTTCCTTGTGAATGGAAGTACGGATGTTTTCTCATGAGAAAGAATCATGTCTCCGCTCTTAAAAAAGTAATTGAATATTGTCCGCCCATCTTGAAGTTTTTGCTGAACTGCTTGAATGCTCGTGCCTGATGCCCAAATGCACAGATCGTCTGCATATACGAATTATTTCAAACTAGTAGGTGAGATATGGGATATTTCAGCCATAACGCTACCCTGTGGAACTCCTTGACTACTTGACTAACTTCATGCTCTTTACTTTTACCGTTAGGTGTGCCAATGTAGATTTTCCTGTCTCTTAACATTTCTGCAATCCATCATAGAGTTCTGCCAACTATTTCCAGATGAATTAAACCGTAATGTCCTTGAGCGTGGCTGGTTGTGTCAAACTCTCGCTTTATATCTAGAAATACTGCAACGACGATTCTTCCACAGCTCCTCTCATGATCTACATAAGTTAAAATGTCTAGAATGGCATCCATGGTGCAGCGGCGTTTACGAAAGCCTGTCATATTATCTGGAAGCATGTTCGTACATTCCACCCACCACTAATGTCTTGCGTCTATTGTCTTTTCCATAAGTTTGCAAAGACAGCTAGTCAGCCTGACAAGACGGAAAAAATCTATGGATAAAAGCGTTTTTCCGGATTTCATAATTGGGACCACTCTTGCAACTTTCCAGGAGGGTGGAAGGCACTCTGTTGTCCATGCATCTATAAATATCTTCAACAAAGTATATGTGGCCACAGGACCCAGGTTTTTTAATGCTGCATATGTTATCCCATCAGGACCAGCCGCTGTCCTCTGTCGGCACGCTGCAAGTGCGTTATTTAATTCTTGCAATGAAAACGGATGATCAAGGACATCATGATATCTGTTGAGAAAAAAAGTTATCAATGCTTTATTATTCCCAACAGGCTTAATGTATTCAGGCGTTGGCCGAGCTGCACTTGGTCGTGTATTTGCTGACAAAATTCATCCGCAACGGTTCTTTCCGGTACATTCTCCACTAAAGCTGATGCTCTAAATAAATGTTGATGTGTTACTGTCCCACTTAAAAAGCGCAGATCATTCCAAAATTTTGACTCAAGTGTAAGTGGTGTTAGCGAAGTGCAGAATTCCCGCCAGCGCTTTGTGCCTAGTCTATACATCTGTCGTCTCATGCGGTCATGCGTTTTTTGACAGTTGCGGTAATCTTCAAGTAGACCCGTGCGTCTGTATTTTCTTTCAGCTCTGCGGCGAATGGCCCCAAGTCTTCTGTATTCAGCGTCTACTCCAGCGTAACCTTCAGGAATTTTAACGAACTTGGAACACTCATTTAACTTGTTTTCTATGAGTGGTACTATAGGCTGTCAGTGTCAGTAACAATAACAGTTTGGTGTGACATATGATAAAAAAATTCTTGCCAGTTAATTATCTTTGCTGAGGGACTATAGCGTAGTTTTGGATGCTGTATTAGTATAGGTAATGTTTCATGTTTCAATGTCTGTTCGCCATGAAGCCCAAATGCAATATCATGTGAGCAGAGCGGGAGGTCTAGGCAACTCGAATAATTGAAACCCCGTAGGAACGTCACTGAACCGTCATTTAACAAGCAGGATGAACTATCCTGAATTGGTTTTTGTAGGTCCTTTCCGCAACGATGGCAGTAGGCACTTCCCCACATGAAATTGTGATCATTGAAATCTCCGCAACATAGCACAGCTTTCATGTACGTCTGCAGAAATGCTGTCAATGCAGAAAGCGAGCTATTTGTGGAAGGCTGGAGATAAACGCTGACTACTGTTATATTTACTCGACTAAATCTAACCTCACATGCTACATATTCTGGATAACCTGATGGTGTAGCATTCAACTGTACATTTCTTTTTTTATGATTAGGATGTTGCAGCTAAGCGTCATTAGAAGCCTCTTTTTTATGTTGAATAAATATTGCTGTAGAACTCTTTATATAATGTCATCAGAGACTCGGGTAGGAATTAGGCTAATTGAAGGCGCGAGTCATTGTAGTACAACGTTTCTTTCTTCTAGCCTGCTGGCATGGCTTCTCTTCAGTAATTTTGTTACAGGGTCGTATCATTGACAACGAATCTTCAAGAAAAATGCGAGTGTACGTGAAGTCAGAAAAAAGTAACTTTAGAAACATGGATGGACGGAAGCATTTCGCAACAAAGCATTACTTCTCCTTTGAAAGCTACGCTACAAAAGATCATACTGTAGCAGAAATCATGTGGTAGAATCCAGTGAATATTTTGATGAAATAAATATTGGGTCAAGTGATGCGTGATTTTTATTTACGTGTTCTTTTCTTTTTCCAATTTGAAGTTTTCCCAAATTAATACCGTAACGTCATGCCTCCGAAGCGCCAATAGATCGATCAGTGATGCATGATGAGTGAAATGCACAAGGTTTTTTTTTTCATCTGTAATTGCGAGAGAGCGGATATTGACATAAAGTATCAGTGTACCGGAGCTGCATTTCTGTGTGATTTGGCCTAACAGTGTTATTGCTATGCTAACCATTGTTCAATCAAAGGAAGTAGTAAGTTTGCTTGATGTGATTCTACAAGAAAATATTATTTGTGAGTTTGTTACAGAATTACGAATGAGAATGCCGCTGCAGAAAGTTCACCGTGTTTCAAAACAAATAAATATATATTTTAAGGAGAAGTAGTTGCGAAATTATGGTTTACCCGCAAATTCATATGCATGAGCGTTGGGAATGACAACAAAAGTGCATGCTTACGGTTTCATTCATCAGTGTTTTTCAGATGGAATAAACGAGTAAGCCATCCAGTGTGACAAGAAGTGACTGCAGGTTGATAGCTCTGAATAGTGTGACATCAAGGCGAAGGCTCATTTTTCATGTTTGCAATATGCAATCATTCGAAAAATTTAAAAACACATTTTGTACATATTTTTACTAATTTTAACAATGTAACGAAAAATATTGAAGTGTTTCTGTAATGAAAGCCGATGAAAATAATGTTACTGAGCGATCATTCTTTTCCGAAAATATGAGGTTGCATGCATAGACAGTCTTCTATGAATAATATTTGATGTTCATTGGCTTTAAACGGACCGTGTTAAATTTTAGTATAGGAAAACAAAGTTCTAGTTGGCAGATTTTTTGAATTTTCATGTTTTTTTTTCTTTTTTAAAGTTAGGTACGTTTGTTAACCTAAATCCGTCAAGGTTTTGGTGACTTTATTTTCTTGGTTTTCTCTGCTGGTTATGGAGGAGCACACGCATTACTGTGTCAACCAGACGCTTAATATTGACACAAGCTTTTTTACCCACCGTTGATTTCTCATTTCATTGTGAATGAAATATACCTTGTGCTTTTGTAAACCAACTAAGTAGTGGGCCTGTTTTTTATACTTTTCTGCGTAAAACCTCATGTCGGTGGCGACAAGTGACGCTTCGTAAAAAAGCACCTATATAGAATAAACCTAATTTAAGAGTTCAGCTCTAGTCCTGTTCGTGATGATGACGATGATGCCTCAAATATAGTTCAAACCCACTAACAGGGTTTGGACAGTCATGTTTGTTTGGTTTACCTCCCTGGAGCTGTTTACTTAAGCAGACACAACAAAGGCTTCTGAAGAATTACTGAAGGAATGTAGTACCTCAGCGATAGCCCTGTGTGGCACACGCGGAAATATAGAAAAAAAAGCAAGCAGAGTGGAGGAACAAGTACCGAAAGGGAAAAAAAACGGGACCCGTAAGCTTCGCCTTGTTAGAGTTGAGCCTGATAGCGATATCCTGTCTGTAGTGCGTACAACCTCTTATCGACATTTTATTATTAGAACGGGTTACTAGAGAAGTTTATATTGAAGATTACTACTATGTAATTGATAAAGAAGCTTAATTTTGCATATGAACGCATGCTGCGTAATTGGTACCATGGT
The DNA here is from genome assembly GCA_013436015.1 of Rhipicephalus annulatus. Lineage (NCBI taxonomy): Eukaryota > Metazoa > Arthropoda > Arachnida > Ixodida > Ixodidae > Rhipicephalus > Rhipicephalus annulatus. Next base: position 108,038 of record WOVY01005882.1, on the reverse strand, counting down.
TTAAACAGCGAGAAATTGGGCGTGCGAAATGTTTTTGAACTTCTGTGCCACACCACCTGGTCCTAAAAGGAAATACGCGCACTGTCGTGCGTGCCTCTGTAATAGGTCGCTGGTTTCAAACCATGAGTCGTTATGATAATCGCGTCTAATGTCACCGGATGGCAATGTATGCTTGTGCCATAAAATATTACTGCGATGTCACATCTTGCATTGTGAAGCCTGTACACAACGGTATGTGTTTTTAAAAGCATCAAAGTTATTTTACTGCATTTAAAAGCCGAGGAATTCATTTTCACTTTATCAACAAGCAAACGAATGCCTGTGGGGTAGAACACCTGCTTGCATACAAACCTCCAAGGTTCCATCATCATTCGGACCAGCAAATTTTTATTTTACTTGCAACTGTCTCAACTCTTCAGTCTCCTACAAGATATTTTTTCGTTCACGATCAACGACGCTTACGCAGGCACCGAAACCAAGGCCGACGGCATGCTTTCTGCGAAATGAACTCTATAACGCCCTGGAGTTAGAAAATATTGTGCTGCTTGTCCGTCGTGGCATGTTTACAGATTGCGAACGAGTATTCTCCGCATGCACTGCAGCACGCCTGATAAATGTCTATTGACAGCTGTTGGCACGCGCATGTTCGAGAACTAACTTGCTCTCCTAATATGCGCAATTTCACGGCTTGTAAAGCGTGTGTTGTAACATTATCAGTTGTGTTGTTTAGCGGCCAGTGGTAGTGTGTCACAATAAATGGGATTCAAGGCTTTCTAACTCTGAGACAACAAAATTCTGTCGAAGAGCACGCGTCAGTGTGTATTCTTTCTTAGGAACAACCAATGACAGCGGCCATCAAAATATAGGACCGTTTGGAAGGGAACAATTTCTGCAACTGGCTGACTTTGCGCCATTTGCTTTAACTTTTGTGGGAAACTTGACTCGTATTTCTAAAAATGCTGAATGAAGATAGCGTTTCAATATTCCGCACTTTTGCGCCATCAATCACGCACTATTACAAGTACGCAATTTTATCACCTATTTAAACATTATTTATCACAGAAAAATCATCAGCAACTTCTACTTCAGTCGCACCCTCGAAAAAAGACACCGTGTAATTTACAGCGCCCTGTTTGCCGGTGGCATGTCGTGTTCAGTAATAGTATCTGAGTACGTTCTGCATTTGCATGTGTTTGCGTGTGCGTGTGTGCGTGCATGTGTGTGCATTTGTGTGCATGTGTACATCCAATGCTACCACAAGGGTGTAAGTAGGCAACTTTAAATAGCGCAAACTGGGACGAAAACATTGAAAGAATGAAAAAAGAACACATCCTTCGAGCAATATATGGTGAGCCATTTATTTCAGAAATGATTATGATGATGATGATGATCCTTGACACTCTGGAATGAAAAACCAACTTAATTCCTAACTTCGCTTTCTTCTTTTGCCATACATACAACTTGTCTAATAAACCCTTTTGAATCGGAGTGTGTGGGATCACTACATTAGACGCGAATTTTTCAGACAACTGTTGAGTCGTAAATGCTATGTTTAGTGTTTTCTTACCAATGACGTCTTACGTACGTCAAACACAATTTAGTACTCACCGCCACGCACTTCATTAAAGTTCTTATCCTATGAGTTTCACTTTATATTATTACGTAAATGCTGCTGTCCCAGGAAGTGGACGATGACATTGCGGCACTTGGCAGGCAGTAAAAAGCTGAAACTTGTTGCGACGGCTGCAGGCAATATTGAGTCATATTTAACACCAAGCAGCTGGCTCCGACGCGCAAGACGCCAGCGCAGTGCTCAAAGTTTAAAGGACTGGTAAATTTCAAATTTTTTCTTTTCGGTAAAAGTTCTAAAAACAGTGTTATTTGTGCGATATATTTTGATACACTGCACGCTCCTTTTGGCCAGTTCTAACGCCAGTCAAAAAATAATAGTTGATATTTCGCTCTATTTGTAAAACAAAAAGAAAAGTAGTAAATTTGGCCAAGGTGGCCCACAAGAGTTTCTTTCGTTGATAATCCTGAGGTGTCCAATCCACTACTCCAAGAAGACCTTGTATTAAGGCAAGCCACATTACCGTTTTCTATCACTCATAGTTTTAAAAATAAAATATGCCAATCGTCTTCTTTACACGTACCATTTCACTTGTCGAATTGACTACGCTAAGTAGGGTGCGCTACTTCCAATAAGTACATCATATCAGTGTCGCCAATTACGGCTCGTCGCACTGTTCTGTTGATAACGAATGGTCTCGAGAAAACTAGCCCTATAAAATAAGGAAAATGAGTGCAAAAAATCGCCTAAGCAGATTTCAGTTGCACTGTCACGGAAGAGGTAGCGTTCACTATCAGTGGCTAAAAGCGCAAAAACCCAACCAGATAATAAATGTCCACATGGTAACAGCACTGACACACCACTGAATTTTAGTTTATAAACAGAAACATATATAACGCACAGACAGAACATCACGTGACTACGCTAGTCTTTTCATTCAAGCAAAAAAATTATACTCTGTGCGTCAAACCATTGTCAAGTAGACAAAATATTACAAGATGTAAACTATAAACTATTGAGAAACACCAATTAGGACATAATCAAGCTACCGGGCACTTAATCAGAAAGGACGCTCGACCACTATCTCATATAGAAACTTTGTTATCCAATGAGACAATGAATGACTGGCTGAAGCATTGTAGCCGCTTCCTAAATATAAAAAAGCGCCTCCATAGTCTTTCTTGATAACTTGTCTGGGTGCCTGAAGATGATGTTTGTCTTATCAAAAAGCCACTCCCAATAGCGACAATGCAAAGACAGATGCATAGTCTGCGCTGCACCGTGTACACTTCCACTCTGCGTTTGGGTTTCTGCGCTCTTCACCGCAATAAGTCCGCACCAACTAGCCCAATCTCCCTCCTGGCTTAAAGCTATTTCTGAGCTTATTCTTGCTGTTTATACTATGTTAGGCTCCAAGCACGCAGTTCAATTGAATAAAGAAAAGTCCTTCTCGAAATTGTGCTTGCGTGAGCGTGTGTTGCACACATTCGTGGTGTGCTATCTTTTTTTCTGTCCTCGTCCAGCTATTTGGCTGAAACTATACGAGCAAGTTTCGAGGGTGTGGTGGCAAATTTCGACCAGCTGGAGTTTCTTAACGTGCATCCACGTCTGAGCCCACGGGCCTACAACAATTTCGGCGCCGTCAAAAATGCGGCCACTGCGGCCGGGAGGGTCAAATCATTGCTGCGGCGATATCATTTCAAAGAGGTGACACGCTAGAAACCAGCGTATTGTGCAATGTCAGTGTGTAATAACACCAAATGTTTGCAATTTCTGGAACCCTCATGTACGACCTGCCCAATCGTGGTTTCGGCAAATTAAACCACTCACGTGAAATATTAGATTTGATGTACACATCTGCAACCACGGTTAAGAATGAAGATTTTACCACACTTCAGAGAGGCCCATATTTAAAACTAATGGGTGCCTCAGATGTGTCGGTAAAATCATTCCTCCTCCATTGAGCCATTTCCTAATTCCGGGGGTTCTATTTTCAAATATAGTACGAATGGTCGCCCAGACATGCGCACGTAAACTGTACCGAAGCATAGTGGCGCCAGCTCTTGCCTCAGGAACTGCGACTGTTAGTTTTCCTCCTGGGCGTGGTTGGAACGGCGAAGCATGGGGGAAGGAGACCGAAGACGGGGTGAAGGAGATCGACGTCGGCTGAAGTCTGGTCAACGTGAGCGGGGGTCATGTGAATCAGGTGTCACATGCGATTCTGATGGCCGAGGTATGTTGCCGGAATGCTGCACATCATTAAAATAGAATCCACGGCGATGACAGTAGCGCGCGACATGTCCTGCAATACCACAGTTGTAGGAGACGGGCCGGTTATCCGGAGTACGCCAAGAGTTGACGGGTGCTCGAGGTGGTGGAATGGGCCGATTTACCGGATAAACTGAAACTGGTGACCTGTAGTAGTTGGTGGCTGGACTGTATGAAGGGAGCGGCGGTTGGGCAGAAGGTCGGCGGACGGCTTCTGCATAAGTCAGCGGTGCAGCCACTGATATTGGGGATGTGGGCGAAGGGAGAGCCTCGGCAACTTGCGTCTGAATAGCACGGCGAAGTGAGTGGTCCAGTGTTGTGGGGGTCTTGTTGATGGTGGCGACAAGAGAGAGCTGTCGAGCAACTTCCTCCCGGATGTACTGTTGAATTTGAGGCATTAACACGCTGTAGTCGGGGCCACTGCTTTTGCACTCGAAGGCCGAAATATCAGCTGTCTGCGTACTAGCGCGACGTGTAGAAACTCGTTGCTTGCGCAGCTCATCGAAACTTTGACATAACTGAATCAAGGCCGTGACGGTCTGTGGGTCTTTGGCCACAAGCATATGAAAAGCGTCGTCATCAATGCCTTTCATTATGTTCTTTATTCTGTCAGCCTCCGTCATTCTGGCATCAACTCGCCTACAGAGGCTGATCACATCCTCAATGTAGCTCGTGAAGCTCTCACCATTTCGCTGAATTCGTCCCCGCAGTCCCAGTTCAGCGCAAAGCTTACGCATGGCTGGACAACCGAAAAACGAGGTGACGGCCTCTTTGAAAACCGACCAGGTGGGGATGTCGGCTTGGTGGTTGGTGAACCATAGGTTGGCCAAACCCGTCAAGTAGATGTGACGTGAATCAGCTTCGCAGGGTCATCCCACTTGTTAATCGCGCTGGCATGCTCGTACTCTGCCAGCCAGTCCTTGACATCTTGATCTTCAGTGCCGTTGTATACTGGTGGGCCACGCAGACGAAGTACACCAGAACACATGACGGGTGGCAGCGTGGAAGAGCCTTGTGGGGGATCGACGCACTCGGTCATCGTGGACTGAGATGGTAGCTTACGGCTGCGGAGCTCCAGGACGTTACCCAGCACGTTTCCACCAAATGCAACGAGCAAGGTTGCGTAAAAACACAGGTTATTATTCCAGAAACGTTAGCCGCAACAAGCTGGTACAGGCAGGAACCCGGCAAGCACGAGCCACACTCGGACGTCAACGTCTTCTTTCACGCTGGCACAGAGCTGGCGCCACTATGCTTCGGTACAAAACATATACTTTGCGCAAAGGCGTTTGTGCAAACCTGTTCGCCGTTCTCCTCGAATGCTACACAGCCACAATCCCCCCAGCCTGTTAGCACCGCGCATGGGAGCATGTCGTTTTATTTTGGAAAGTGTATGGAGCTACCGTCCTATGAAAACCGAATAGAAGCCGTTCTTGATGACAGCTCTGCTGGTATTGCAATCTTTACTATCTCATCGCTTAATGCAGACATAAACACGCGTTAACTTTTGTTTCAAGCGCAGAATACATACAGATTCGACAGAGTTGGACTCCAATGGGGTGGTCTTCGTTTACTGATAAAATTTAATATATCATCCTCTGCTATACCAACCTACAACGAACAAAAAATACTTTGTTAAGGTGTCCTTTCGTTTTTGCTTATGCAGTATTATCGCATGCTACCGTGCCCCTCGCTACGATATATTTTTTGTTCAAGACCTGCACAGCTTACTCTTCCACTACTTTGCTAAATTTTCCGAAAGTTATTTCATCCTTCACTGTTATTTACCCGTTCCTGATATTAACTGGGATAAAAACATAGCATCCTCTAATTTAATTAGGGAATTTCTTGATCTCTTTTCTAACTTTCAAATTCACACAAACACACAAACAGTATGAACACCATCTCGCGGAACTAATATTCAAGTACGGTGTTAGACCACGACGCTGTTCAGTCGGCGATGTGCATTGATGGCCTTAGTGACCACAGGATGGTGACTCAGGTTATATTTGGCTTAACATTTCAGGTACTCACTAGTCAAACCTTCGACCAATGTATCCATGAATTTGCCAGAAATTATTTCTACCGTTCATTCATTATGACTCATTATCATTGCTTTTTCAATCAGCATATGAAAACCACAAAACGTTCCTATTTTTCAAAGAAAAGCATTGTCAGGTAATGAGAGTGCTCATGATTTCATAAGTACTTAAAAATATTTTAACAAGCTTTTTATAATGAACAAATATTACCGATGCTATCTGCTTGTCTAGGACAAGTGGTCTATGCACTTGGATCAAATAAACCAAGAGTTGGGGCGTCGGCTGCTTTACTTCGAACGTAATTAGAATAGTAAGTAGTACGCTAGGGCTCTTTGCAATATGTTATCACTATTGCCGTTGTCCTCGCCTCATACGTATATTGATTGCCGATAGTCAGCAAACGTGCGTCTTTCATTTTCCACTCCAAATAGCCTTCTCGAAAGACTGTGGTTCATCGCATCCTAACTAATTATTCGCATTTGGTGGCATTTATTGTATCGCAGAATTTCTTTGCACCTCTTTTGCACAGTGTGTCTCTGCATTTGCACGCTGTGGTTCAATGGTGTCGCTAACTTGGTTCTTCGCACTTTTTTGCCGTATAAGTGTTCATCTCTGTTCTCTTGTATGTTCGGGAACATACCAAGGCCTATTATACGCTGCTAACTTGAAAACAAATTATGCTCTATGCCCTGTTACTCACTCGCAGTGGTCGAAGACTTCAACAGCAGCAAGAATTCACCGTATTTTTATTTAGCGCTAGTTAAATACTCAGTCACTTTGTAGTAGCCATCAGCTGACCGCCCGCCACCAGGGGAACAACTTTATATACCGTAAAAAAGACTGAAATTATCAATGCCTGCTCACCAGAAGGTTACTGATGACATAAAAACTGAATTTAGAGGTAGGTTTTTCGCATATATACGCGTGCCTAAGACGCGTTCCGAAAACCGGGTATATTAACATCACACGTCCAATGGAAAGTATTTGCTTCAATCTTGGGCAATTAGAGAATGCGCGTTCACTTCCCGAACAGCCATGTCACAACATTCGCAATGATTACACCTCGTCTGCACTCTATTCCTGACACCTCACCTCTGCTACGCCTACAACAAGACTGTCCAATTATAAGGTGGATTTCCAGCACTCTACTCCGAGGATTGGCCGTCACCGGGACAGTAATAGGCAGCCTGAAACACCGGCTGAATCGCGCGAAGGGCAACGACTCCCTCCAACGAAATGGCAGCGTAATAAGTCCGTAATTGATTCACCGCCATTGCTCGTAATGACAGGGTGGGGCACGGATCTCACCTCTGCGTCACTATCCTTCCCACATCGCTTCTTTGTCTATACGGACCATGCTTTGTCTTTACTTACATGGCCTCTCAGAGCACTGATTAGAATAGAAAGTCCTGCCGACTTTCATTTCTTTAAGTGATATTCCTTTTGAGATCAGCGAAATGAGCACGATGAGTTATGGGCAATGTAGCTCTTATGCATAAGCAAATCTGTGTTGACTACTTTATTTGCATAAACATTTATATTGTTAACAATGACGGTGTCAGTAGTTACAGCAATCATTAAAGTAATGTGGCACTTTACCTAATAATTTTTTAAACGCCGAAGTGTTCACAGAAGTAAATTTGTTTCTCAGTGCGTTTGAAGCTGCGCTATAGAAATTCCAGCTTCTATGTGAAATCGATTCTTGGCCATGTCGAACCGTAAAGAATTAATACATTACAAGGAGCACGAGGAACATAACAGTAGCAAGATAGTGCAAAAACTAAATGTCACGCTCAGCTGCAGAAATCGCAGCTTAAATATGTGAGCATTAAAGTGTTCTGCAGAGAAATAATGCTTTGTTTTCTATTTCGTTGGTCTGTCAGTACGGTTCTTTATAATGTTAATAAACAAATAGTTTGTTCCGCCGTCTTACCAAGACAGCGGATCACACTACAGGGTTCATATGCCCTAATGTATGCCTTAAATTTTCTGAGATATGCACGAAGCAACCAAAGTGAAAAATTATTACTACAGAGAGAAAACAACTGGTGGACTTCAAAAAGGTCCAAAGTACGCAAACGTACCTGCATTATTGCCACCGGGGACGAATACACCGACCAGAGGAATTTCACGACACGTCCCAGAAAAAATCCTCCTCAGTTGCTGTCTGAGTGTGTCTTATGTGCTTGCCAAAGCGTAAACGTGGGGACGTAAGTCGAAAGACATTGTCCGTGCAGTCAAATTTCTGGAGGATAACCAGCCTAAAGTGATATATCGCAATAAAAAGGTTCTTTCCGAATTGTTCTCGAGCAGTTCTTCTCGTAGAAACAAAAACTTCGGCAGAAAAGAACTTTGGTATAAGAATAAGCCAAGAAAAAATTACTGCGTCTCCCACTAAAGGGAGCCATGTGGGGATGTGAGGTACCACTGGTGCTTGCATTTGCGTTTCAATTTCTATATTTCTGTGTATCTTTTGTTTGTGTGTGTGTATAGTCGGTGACAACCCAACAATAAATATAGGCTCCACCCACGAGGCCTTATTGCACTTATTTTCCATGCCTCCGCGCTACAAAAGAAGTAGTTCTCAAAGGGGAGCGATAATGCAATAATTTGCAATTTTTACTCATGCAATTTTCACAGTGCAATTTTCACTCATGCAATAATTACCTTACAATACTTAATTGGTGTTTGAATACAGAATCCAGTGCTCGATCAATAAACGTTAGCAGGCGCCTACTTCTGTGTCAGCATAGCAATATATCTGTTATTTAAATCGCACCCTCCCCTCCCCCACTGCGCCCATATCGGAGTCCAAGAAGAAGCAATGCATATCCCTCGAAGGCGACGTTTCTGCACGGCACCTCAAGTTGTACTGAAGCAACAATTGGACATTTCAAGTAAATTTAAAACTAAGAAATTGTTCTTTTGGGGTTTCAGAAAATGAAACTGGGGCTATAATCACATTTCATTAGGCTGTTTGCAATTTTTTATGAAACTTTGGATGCCAGGTTTTTTCACTGTCTTCTGTAACTACGACAACTATGACTCAAAGCGAAGAATGAAGAAGTGATCTGAGATTGACTTTGCGAATATCGATTCTTGTGCTGCCTTAATTACCGAATGTGCGTTTCGCGTCACCGTAATTATCATCGTGGTTGACATAAACGCCAATGTTTCATTCGACGTATTGTTTCATCGAAATAAAAGTGCGTAGCAGACATTTCACATAACTATGAGGATCATTGCATACGTTGTCGTTAAGTTCATGACGTTGTATGTGACCAAAGTGGCGGCAACTAAAAGCTGTAGGTGAAGTTTTTTTGTCTTGCTTGGACAACTTGCACTTCATGGGGCTTCGATCACCTCGTCAGCCCTTGAGTATTCAACTTTTTCAAAGCATGGCCCACTTTTGCTGCAACAGGGGCTACTACATTCAATAAATGTGTCTGCGCGAAGGTGTGTGCGTGCGGGCAAGGGAGGTTTCTCTCTTGGGGGCTTAAGAGTTTATATTGTGCGAGACTTTTCTTTCACAGGGGAATGCAATGCATCCATCTTTTCTTTCACGGGACTCTAATTCAATATAAACAACTTATATCTTTGCGTTATAAATGCACGCAACACTGGCAAAATTTTAAAAAAATACAAAAAGTAAGACTTCCTAATAAAAATGTCGTAAAAAATGATACAATGTCTTGAAAAAACTAAATGCTTTCTTTTTTTGCTCATCAATTGTTTTAGCGGCGTCACATCAGTGATGATCACGACCGATGAAACTTATCGTGGTTGATCGTGATCGCTGTGTCGATAACGATCGACGCAGCGATATTACATAGCTGGCGTCATTTTCCGGTTTAAAGAATTTCGCACGGCGTTTTTCATGCGAGGCGCTCGTACTTCGAGCGTGAGACAACTGCTTACGGTACGGACACTTGAGTCTGGTAGGTAATTAGGAGCCAGTGGTAATGAATTTCGTTAAAATGACTCAGCTGTACCAATTGGCACACGTCAAATTTCACACATGCACGATCACCAACAATTTGTTTTTTTAATGCATACACCAATGCACATTCTCCCCACCTGGTTTGTTTACTTTCGTACTGCGTGACACTGGCAGGTCCTCTCGGTTGCTTTTTTCTCACACCTCACCCGCACTTACAACACTCATATGGGTGCACAATATTGCATATATCGCAAACGACCACCGACATTCTCACGTTGCGACATCCAAGTAACACACTCACACACGCACATGCGGCAACGCTGATGACACACCTTTAGCGGGCGGTAAACCACAGACGCGCACATTCCACAGAACACACACGCGCTCATTCAAACTTCACCGTCACCTTACTGCACACAAATGACCACGACGACAATCGTCGAGAGGGGCCATCCAAGCGACGCAGAGAATAGACGCCGTGTTGCTGCTTCACGCTGCCGAACCGATGGAACGCGGTGAAGCTCTGCCACTTCTGTGTACTTGAAACACTTCAAAATCATAAACGCCAGCATCGAACGATGGCCGACGACAATGATGCTGAGGGCGAGTGGATGAAATAGCTTCTAATTGACGAAGAATACACCACAGAAAACCGAATGGACTCCTGATGGTCCCGGTGCAGCGGCACATCGCCTCTCGTCCCGAACGGCGCCAAGCTGAATTTCTCAATGGTTCATCGTGACTCTTACGTCATTGCAATGAGCAGCCGCAGTGGTGGTACTAGTGGTTAAAAGAGGAGAAAGGCACCTAATTTTTGCAGCCCGGTCTCAGTAGGATGCGCATGATACAAATAGACAGTGGTACACTTCTTAGCTTTTCACCGACTAAGTTGTGTACATGTTGTGAACCTCTTATGTTATCCCACTCTCGATATTGTGTGGCGCAAAGTGAACACCCAGAGCTGCTAGGAGAGAGCAACAGAGCGAGCTTGCGTAGCATTATATACGACCATATACGACTCAATCGTTGTGGCGTAGAGAAGAATAGGAGAGGAAAAAATGAAGCAGGCGCAGCACTCTGCCACCACCTTCACAGCACATCCTCGCGTGAGCACAAGGAGAGGGTGTAAGAATTGGTAGAGGCGCAGTGTGGAAGCAGAGGGTCGCCGAGCGACCGATGGAGCCCCGAGCAAAACCTTCTTCACTTATCAAAATCCAGGGAAAAGATCTGCAACAGACTATCGGGAGCCAAAGCTGAAGCTGGCGGAGAAATGCCAACGCCTCGCTGTGGCTCTGAAAGCAAGCCGAGAGAAATCGGAGGTGCGCGTGGCCGAGGGCGCAGGCGATTCAGTGTTTCACCACAGCGGGAGAACGTGTTGCAACCCGTTCTAGAGTCGGTGACCCAAACTTCAGTGCCATGCCGCCAACTTGGCGCACCATAACAAGACGCTCGATGCTTGACGTTGCTTTTCCGCGATAATAGAAGCCACGAAAAAGTAGCGTCAGTGAAATCCAAAGAATTGTCTATGCCACGGAGTGCAAGAAAACCAATGCATGTCATCTACATGTGAAACTATCGTTTGCCAAGCAAGTCGTATGAGAATAAAAAAATTGCTGCATATCCACGGAGTGAATGATGAATAGTGGGGAGAAGCATTTGTCCGTTTATTCGTTCTTGCTTCCGTCCATCCATGCGTTCGTCTGTGTGACCGTCCGTGCGTCCATTCGCCCGCCCGTGCATGCGTCTGTTCGTGCGTCTGCACGTTCATCTGTGCGTCCGTCCCTGCTTTCGTCCATGCATCCGCTCCTGTGTCCGTCCATGCGTTCATACGTCCGTGCACCCATCCGTGCGTCCATAAATGCATCTGTCTGTGAGTCCGTTGCGGACATTCCAAGGACTAAACGAGAGATGGCACACGCACACTTTCTTGCGGCTTGCGCTTCGTGTCTACTTCCCACCTTTAACCACCTCCAATTCATTTATGGTATATACATGTTCACTGTATTCTCGGCACTGCGGCTCAACGCTCGCTAAACCTTTCTGAAACTAAGGAGGTTACACCCAGCAAGTAGAACGTAGCAAACCTTTCTTGTCTTCTGCGCGTTGTTGAACAATAAAAAATACGCAGCGTGCGCGTTCACTAAAAGCCGAATTCTCCTGTTTCTCATTTCCCATTAGCAGCCCTTGGCATGTACATTGAGCCCTATCTTTTATCGTTCAACAACGCACAGAAGAAATCTCTCACCGGCACCACCTTGCAGGTCAAAATGTTATACTTGTTACACACTACTACAACTGCTACGAGTGACGAATGGGTGTTTCTATAAGAAGCTTCGCCCCTAAAACAAGGGTTAATCAGCGTAGGTAAAAGAATAATGTAAGTTCTAGCCATGCCTCACCTTCCACTTTGATTTTTTTCTTCATTCGCTGGAAACCATTTGTTTCGACTACCTGAATAAGTACGGAACATAGCACGTTCATCAAACAACTGCAGTAATAATAGCTATCTGTCTCCTCACATTTAGAAAGTACAATTATGATTGTAAGTTTAACTAATATTGTGTTTTCGTTCCTCGCGTATGTAAGACGTAGCTGTCATTGTTGGATGTTGACACTCACATAACACTCACAACAACGCACTTAGCACTGCGTTGTTGGTAGCTCTCAACTGAAGTGCTCACATTGTCGATGGTTCGGCGCGTGTAATTCACGAATCGGTAAGGCTGCATAATCGCGCCAGAAGGAACGTCTATGCGTTTCCAGCAAACTATGACATCGCCTTGCTGGTTTGTTCTATTTAGTCGCTTAAACTATAGTGTGCTATTGATTCGAGCCGCTGAGTCGAACCAGCATTGAAAAATTGGCAGATCCTACGCACAGTGGGAATTGTTGATATGCGAAGCACGAAGAAGGAAGGTTGATAGGTCACTTCAAAATCAGCACAACGCTAGGAGGCGGCCGCCTACATAAATTGTACCCATTGAGAGAGCTTCAAGTTCCATCGGACCTCTCCCACTGGGATGCAAATTTACAGTGCCGCGTGTGGTTAGGAGAAGTTCGCACGAAGGCGTGCTCTTTTTGCATAAGAATGCTGGATAACTACCGATGTGAATCGTGCGACACTGCCGAAACAATAGAACATCTACTGTGTTCATGTGATCGTTTTGTGAGCGAGCGCACCTTGCTATGCGAAACGTTAGAGACACCAGATAGTAGACCTTTTATCGAAGAGAAGATACTCGGTTCATGGATCTATGCGTCTCGACTGGGGCATTGCTAGGTTTTCTAAGTACGACGGGACTACGCGACCGCTTGTAGGCGTGCAATGGTCAATGTCACTAAGAGAGAGAGAGAGATAGACTTTATTAATTTCCGGCAGATTGCTGGGATGGGCTCCCACCTAGGGGCCAACAGAGAGACCGTGTCTCCCGGCAGCTTCCTTGGCCTGCTGGATCGCCCAAAGTTGTTTGTCCAGGCCCGAACTGAGCAGCGCAGTCCGCCAACGCGCCCGAAGGTCTTCATTGGAGGCCGCGACCCCAGAATTTCTGACTAATGCTGGACATTCCCATAGGATATGGCCAAGAGTGGCTCTGGTGGTACAGTACTGGCATAGATTAGAACTATAGACGTCAGGATATATGTGGTGCATGATGACAGGGTTCGTGTATGTGCGTGTTTGTAGCTGTCGCCACTGAACGGACTGGGCCCGATTTAGCTTGGAGTGAGGCGGAGGGTACTCCCGCCTTTGCAGTCGATAGTGTTGAATTATGTCACTAAATTTAGTGAGCCGATCGTCCCATTCCCACACCGGCGCAGAAAGGTCCGTTTGGGTGGCCGTTTCGTCTGACGTGACTACGAACGTAAGACCTCGAGCCACGTTGTGCGCCACTTCATTCGGACTGGCCTCCGCGTTACCTATTGTTGTGTGGGCAGGGAACCACAAGATGTTTACGTATTTGTCCGCCTTGTGAATTTTGCCTGTACTAAGAATCCGCAATGCCTCGCGGGAGATTCTGCCGCTGGCGTAGTTTCGAACGGCTGTCTGCGAGTCACTGATTACGCATGAGGCGTTAGTGTGGGCTATGGCCATCGCGATAGCCACTTCCTCTGCCGTTTCTACGTTCCGTGTGATCATTGACGCGCTGCTTTTGCATTGTTGTGTGTGGTCTACGACAGCAGCCACGAAGCCGTGACGTTCCTGGTAGCGTGCTGTGTCGACAAAGACTGCCTCGTGGTTGCGCCCAAACATCTTTGATATGGCTCTGGCTCTACTGACACGTCTGCCCTTGTTGTGTTCAGGGTGCATGTTTCTTGGTATGGGTGGTACTGTTAGCTTAGCACGGATAGTGCGTGGTATGTCGTGTTTGTCTCCGTGTTGAGTGTGGTAAGTAACACCGAGATTACATAGAATCTGGCGGCCTGGCTTAGTCTTGGCTAAACGCTCGAAGTGGGAGATTTGTTGCGCCTCAATAAGTTCCTCAAGGGTATTGTGTAAACCAAGTTGAAGGAGTAGTTCGGTGCTGGTGTTTTGGGGCAAACCTAGCGCTTGTTTGTAAATTTTCCTAATTAGGCTGTTGAGTTTTGACTTTTCCGCGGTGAACCATCGGTGGTACGCCGCCGCATAGGTGATGTGAGTTAGAACAAACTATTGGATCAAACGGATGATGCTGGCCTCTTTCATGTCTTTGTGTTTATTGGTAATGCGCCTAATGAGGCGCATCGTGTTAGACACTCTGGCTTCGATATTGCGAACTGTCTCTCCGTTGGTACCCTTACTTCTTATGATCAAACCTAGCACTCTGATTTTGTCCACGGTGGGTATGGCGTGACCATCGCTTGTAGTGAGTTTTATATCAGCGTGTGCCTGTGCTTGGGGATGTTGTTTGGGTGGCCGACCTCTAAGTGTAGGGCGATATAGCAGTAGCTCAGATTTCTCCGCCGAGCAGGATATTGCAGTTCCTTGTAAATACCGTTTGACTGTGTCAATCCCCTCCTGCAATCTCTGTTCAATGAAACCGTCACTGCCGTCGCACACCCAGAGGGTGATGTCGTCGGCGTAAATGGTGTGATGAAGTCCTTGGATGGTTTGAAGTTTTGAAGGAAGACCAATGAGGGCGAGGTTAAACAACAAGGGAGAGATCACGGAACCCTGTGGGGTGCCCGCACTTCCTATGGCTATTTCGGACGACCTGAGTGCTCCCACAGTGATCGTGGCCGTTCTGCTCGTAAGAAATGTCCTAATGTAGTTGTACGTGCGAAGCCCCAAGTTTAGGGTATTGACCTGATTTAGAATGGTGCTATGCGTGACAGAGTCAAAAGCCTTCTTCAGATCAAGACCAAGTATGCCCTTATTGGAGCGTCCCGTACTGTCTATGATGTGATGCTTAAGCTGCAACATCGCATCCTGCGTTGAAAGATGCCTGCGGAAGCCAATCATGGTGTGTGGGAAAAAATCATTGTCTTCGAGGTAATTTGTCAGTCTAGCCAGGAAAGCGTGTTCCATCAATTTGCCTATGCCAGATGTTAAGGAGATGGGCCTAAGATTGTCAGTATTCAGTGGTTTGCCTGGTTTCGGAATCAGAATTACCTTGGCCGTTTTCCAATGCGGGGGCAAGATTCCGGTGTTCCAGCAGTCATTATTATAGTCTGTGATATGCGTGATCGACTCATCGTCCAAATTTCGTATCATCTTATTCGTGATGTTATCCGGACCTGGTGCAGATTTGGTGTTAAGTTTTTGTAGGGTGGCACGGATATCCGCTTTGGTGAATTCTTCGTCTAAAGTAGTGTTGACCTGGCCCGTATAATCAAAATGCTGCTGAGTAGGAGCCTGAGACATATATTTGAGCTCTACCTCCCTAAGGAACTTCTCGTCGGTGCCCTTGTAAGCACGTATTAGTTTGTTGATGGTTTGTCATTGGGCGGCTTTGCTGTCTTCTGGGTCGAGCAGGAAGCGTAGAAAATGCCAAGTTTTACTAAGACTTAGCTGCCTGTCCATCGCATCGCAGGTTTCATCCCAGTGTTGCCGGCTTAGCTGTATTGCATACATCTCTATCTCTGTGTTGAGGAGTGCTATGCGTTTCCTGAGGTTTCTGTTGTGTTTCTGTGTCTTCCACCTCTTTTGGAGCGATTGCTTTGCTTCCCACATGTGGAGGAGCCGGCTATCAATCTCTTCGAGGTGTGCCTCGGGAGGTACGATTCGGGTGGCATTATTAATATCCTGTTTAAGCGTGTGTATCCAGTCCTCTATGTCGCTGATGGGTTGTACCTTGTTCTCACGTGATTTGCGGAACTGGGTCGAGTCTACCAACTTTAGCTCTTTTCCCGTGGGTTTACGTGGGCCACCTTGAACATGTACCTGGATGATGTAGTGGTCGCTACCCAGGTCCTCTAGGGTATTTTTCCAGGTGGCTGCTGATGTGTTTCTCGTGAACATCAGATCAGGCGTTGTGTCTTTACTAGAGCTAGTGCCCGCACGTGTGGGTGTGCTAAGGTTGGTGATGAGAGTTAATCCCTCTTGCTGCGAGTCAAACCAGAGGGCCCTACCCTTAGGAAACACATAAGAGTATCCCCAGGCAGTGTGTGGTGCGTTGACGTCCCCCGCTATTAAGATGGAATTTCGGCCAGCGATGTTGAGGGCGCGTTTAAAGAGTGTGAGAAATGTGTGCTTCTTTTGTTTAGGGTTGCTGTATATGTTTAGTATAAAAAGACTTTCTTTTGTCTTGCGTTGCGGAACGATTTCCATAAATATATTGTCTATACTGGTAATTTGCGTGTCGTGTTGCGTGAACGTAAGGTTTCGTCTAACTAGGGTGGTAATGACAGTCGTCTCCCCGTTGGCATGTCCGATCGAGCGGTAGCCTGCCAATTTAGCGAGACAATGTGTCTCCTGCAATAAAATGATATCGGGCTTAACTTTCCCCTTAAGGTATTGGTGAAGATTTGCTTGCTTATTCGCGTAGATTCTACAATTCCATTGCCAAATTGTGTAGGCGTGATTTCTAGCTATGATGAGATGCAGGGGGTAGGAATGTCGCCGACTGTATCACACTGAATGCCGACGAGAAAGGTTGCTTTACATTCGCTGTGGGGTCCAGTCCGCTAGGTGGCAGAGGGGTGATTCTAGCCTCCACAGCGATGAGTCGCTGTTGTAGGTGTTCGTTTTGTTGCTGGGTAATTTTAGCTATAGTCTCTACGTGGTCAGTAAGGGCTGAGATCAGTCGGGTTGCGTTGCTCATCCACTCATTTAATTCTTTGACTGATTGCTGAACTTCCTTCAGGACTTTATTCTCGGGCGTCACGTGTGCGGGTTTGTCTTCATTGGCCTGGGTTTCGGCTCTGCGCTTGGGAGGTGGTGGTGTTGTACCTTCCTCCATTTTTTCACTGGGTGTAACAGCTGAGAGCGGTGGTACTACTGGTGGAGCATGTTTTGTTTTTTTATAGTGGTGTAACTCCTCCTTGAGAGTCCTGTTTTCCTCTCCTAAAGCTGTCATTTTCTGGTTACACTGTGCTAACATCTGCTTTAGCTGTGCTATTTCAGCCTCTAATTTATCAAGTTTGCCTTGAGAAGCGGCCTCCTCAGACCCCGAGCGCGCCCCCTTGACTACGTCTACCCAGCCCACCTTGAAGGTAGCGCAGGTGTACGGCTCCGAGATGTTGACTGCGACTGGAAGCGATGCCGGGAGCGGGGCCGGGAGCGGGGCCGGGGGCGAAACCGCGACCGAGACCGCGACCGAGATCTCGACCAGGCTTTCTTTCCGGACTTCCGGGTAGGGGTAGTGTCCCGCTGCTCGAGGCTGTTGTCGAAAGGCGTTGGCTTCGTCGGGTAGTCTTCATATTGTTGCTGTTGTCGCTCCCATCGCCGGCGTTTCACCAGGCACGGCGTCTTGTAACGTGCCCTGCATGCCTTCTCGGCCGTCTGGTGGTCGCCGCCGCATAGTTGATAAGTGGGCTGGCATTGGTGATCTTGCGGGGGGTTGGTCGTACCACAGCCACGGCACACGTGGTCTTTCGGGTTTGGCCATACATCTGCGTGGTGCCCCAGGCGACCGCATTGGTAACACATCTCTATCTGTTTGCGGTAAAGGGAGCACTTCAACATTGCCCCACCGTATCGAACGTATGTTGGCACGCGAAGACCAGCGAACTGTACGATCAGCGTCGTTGTGTTGCTGAGGCGTTTTGCAGCGATGGCTGTAGGGTTCTTTGTTGTAATCACATTAGCTGTAATATCTCGGGCAGTATCTTCCAACGGGATATCACGTATCACGCCTTTTGACGTACCGTCTTGCGCCGCTTCATATGCGCTAGTATCGTACGCCTTGTTGCCGACCACAATGCGAGAAATTTTCTGGTATCTATCAGCATGCGCCTCGATGGGTGTGCTCACAACGATGATATTTTGCTGGAAATTTGGGCATATTGTGTCCTCACCTTGGGCGTCTCTCGGAATTTCAGCGGCGTGGTAAATGCTAGTCGCCAGTCGGGCGGCTCCATGATCGGTGAGTCGAAGACCGCCTTTAGGTCGGATGATGATCTTGTAGTCACCTCGGGGCAAGGGAGGCATCCGGCTTAATCTTGTTATTTGACTCAGGCGTTTCTCACGCCGTTTCCTGCTGTTATTCCCTCGTTGAGAATCCGCACCGGGTTCTATAGTGATTGCCCGCGGGTCAACTTATTTGATCCTACGGTGTTTCATCCTGTACTTTCTTCGAATTCTTCACGAGAAATGGGTTCTCCCTCGACAGTGACCTCCATTTCTTCTCAAAAAGTCGGACGTGTCAAACGCGCCGACCGGCGTTTCTTGGTGCCCGCAGAGCAAGGCCGGCCTAGGCAGCAGCGTCTCTGGCAGCTGAGCTGCCGGTGGCTTGGCAGGCGTTAGGCCTATCTCTCTCGCCAGCGTGGTTGACAAAATGCGTCGGTAAAGGTGTCAAAATTCAAGTCCCCACCTGGAACTTGGTGCCGGGCGATTCCTGATGACAAGCTGAATACGCGGGTACTAAAGTCTTGTGGGCTTCTAGGTGACTTCCACGGCAAAACATTCGTTGAAACCAGAGCTGACACGACGCGCGTCCACTCACTCCAGAACCTGTAAAAAGCCTCACGGTTGGCGCTACTTTAGTTTCAATGTCACTAAAGTCCCTGAAAAATAAACTAAAGTAGCGCCAACCGCACCCCTTCGCCTCTACCCCTCCTCTCCCAGCAGTCACAGCAGCGCCTCTAGAGCGTCCACGAGGAAACTACAAATGCAAAAGCACGCGCGTCAATCGTCTCAATCACCGCCTCAATCGAAAATGCAGCCGCCGCGGTCGGCATGGTTCAAGCCAGAGACGAAATGTTTACACAGCACTAAACGCGGTACGCGTTTCAACTGGAATGCACGTTTACCATCGACGTGGTTACTCTCTTTGTGTGATGCTCGAGCTTCACAGTACCGCAACACTGTAAACACGAATACAAGCGAAACGATAGAGTTTAGCTCGCCGGTACTCACCTCACAAAGCCGCGACGATACAGGGTCTAAGTCAGTTCTTCCGATCCTCTGGAGCCACACTTCTTGCCGAGCGGCATTGTCTTTTCCTCGCGGAAGCGAAAATAGCTTCTTTCCTCTGCTGTACATGCTTTTTGCAACCGCTGGCACAGCAGGTCGGCATCCCGAAACGTGCAGGATTACCGTGCACACACTCACGCGCGGTCAAACTCCGGCTACACAACAATTCCAAGTGCGCACGCCTAGCCACAAACAAAAATCGCGAAAGTGGACAAACTGGCGTTTGCGATACCTTCACAAAGGCTAGTGCGTCATGCTGCAGATTCTTAGAACCGCCAAGTTTATTACACGGACAGCAGTGGCGCTGTCATCGAGAGCGACACCGCTGAGCGCGTCTGCATGCAAACGGTGGGCTATCGCGTTGAGTATTGCCTGCTTGCGGTGATTCTTTTTGCCACTGCATGCCACTTGCTTATATACACGTCATATCGTCGTATTTAACGTACTTTTTATATTGTTTTTCTTTCTCAAATCACTCTTTCGGTGCGTCGCCTAGAAATGCAACGCCCAGATGCGTTTTAACGAAAACATGAGCACAAGCTCATCTTTGCGGCCAGGAGCCATACAGCCCCTCAACTAGCGTCGTTTACTATCTGCAATGCACGCGAGGGGAGAGGAGTCTGCACATTGACACGAATGGCGCTACTTTAGTTTATTTTTCAGGGACTTTAAATGTCACAAATACCCACACGTTGCCCTTCACTTCACTCTTTCATCTTTTTATTCCCCTCACCCCTTCCCCTAGTGCAGGATAGCAAACCAGACTTGCGTCTGGTTGACCTCCGTGCCTTTCGTTTCTTCCCTTCCTCCTCCTCCTCTTTAACCAGACAGTACGGCGTCTGCCTGTCTTCGTGACGGAGGGATTCTCTCCGCCCACGCTCGCGCGAAAATCCGTTACGACGCAAAACACCCGCCTGTGACTTTCGCTACGGGTGATTTCGTCTGGCTGTGGACGATCATTCGAAAGCAGGGGCTTTGCCAGAAGCTTCTTTCCAAGTACTCAGGACCATTCGTCGTTACCCAGTGCTTGATTGACGTCACTTACGGTGTAGCGAAAGTACTGGCATTCGCGTAAAACACAAATTGTGTACATTGCCCGATTGAAGCCATACGACAACCGATCGCTTCTACTCGCTCAGTGAGCTTCGTCTTGTCCGGACGAAAATGTAACGCAGACTCAAAGAGCGAGAAAGAAGAAGAGGTAGGACGCTCTCGAGCGATGGTGCTTCGGCAGTGACGGTTGAGCACTGGCATTTTCAGTATAAATAAACCCTTCACATCCGTAACAATATTTATACTAAACACTCCTTCCTGTACACGCCATTGTTCTCAACCCTGTGCTATTTCGTTAGCTTTTTTTCTCAGGCTCATGCTTTAAAGATTACAATGCTAGCAACATCAGTACAAAATAATGACTACCCAATAGCAAGACTGATTGAAGGTAATAGCTACACTATGGAATCCTTAAAGGAAGATGAAAACTTTTCTAACATTGTTTATCTTCTGGATTAGAGTAAAAGGCTCATAAAAAAGTTTATAGAAAATAAAACTCCACTACTTTTTCTTAGTGTCTTTCTTCACCTATGCAATTTTGGATGATCAAAAAATACACTGCCTTTAAAACTCGTCCAATTTGCGACATTGATACAAAACTTTATTGATTGAAAGCATGCCTAACTACGCATGATTTACCTCCCGTCTTAATCAGCAAGGCTCAGCGATGAGCTAATCATATTTTAAAAGCAGGTACGTCTGAAAGTTCCTTCACGAGTATACACAGTTGTAAATTTGCACGCGCTTTTGCAGCGAACAAGAAAGCTTTGCGAGAAGGCTGTTGCAGAATCATTTTATAGAAAGTCTGGCTGGTGCATTGCTGTGTGGCTTAAAAGCGAAGATGTCGCTTGGCTGCACTCCAATTACGGCGGTGAAGAGTTTATTCGATGGAGAGAAAAAAGTGCGAGCGTTGCACCAACGCGTGCCGTTCTGATCCGCGCAAACAGTGAGTAGAGAGCGAAACTTTTCTAAGTGAGTGCGCAAACAAGAGTCATTTTAAAACGCTTGAGAAGTTTGCAGAGAAAGTTCATAGTCTGTTCGGTCTTCCAAGACTCAGCGAAATGCACGCTTTTTATGTGAAGCGGGAATTCGTTGCCTAACGACCACTCTTTCGAAGTGAGAGTTTGAGTCGTTAGAGTCGCTGAATGTCGACGCCAAGGAAGCGGGAGATAGTCTTAAAGAAGAGCGGTCGGAAAGTAGACTAGCTTCGAAAATGCTTTGGGCTGTGCTTCGTCTCATTGTGACATTTACGCGTCTTTTAAACGTGTGCCAGTTCTAACAAAAAAAAAACTTCAGCCAGGCGGCGCGACCTCATCTTTACATCGTTTTACATTTCGAAAGACCAACTCAGTTTCTTGCATTCAGGACACTTGAAAATAAGATTTGTGCTATAGCTGTAGGGTAAAAAAAGCGTTTGACTCTATCACATAGCAGTAATTACACACGGTTTTTCAGGAATATTGTTGAACGTCTCCTGTCATTTGCAATAATCTAGCATATTTAGTCAGGATTCGCGAGTATTATAACAAAATAAGGAATGATGAACCCACTATTTAGTGAAGTATACCTATATGTGCGAGTGCTATTTATGAATCGAGTGCAATACGCAGATCTTAGCACAGTAGTGGAATATGCTGCAACAAAACACTATCCTACTTTTTTTTGCATAGCTTATTCGTCAAGTTTTCCGCCAGAACACATGTAATAACATTCTTTGACTCCAAAAAATTCATACGTACGATTCGCATGATTGGCTGGACTAATGTGCTCTTACAACAATGCAGTGGCAATGCTTTTTGAATGTTTTTTTTAATCAGAATGCTTTAACTTATGCACAAGTGACACAACCGTCACTCGATAGTTTAGCTCGCCAAGAAAGACCCTGATGAGTGATTCTTCATTGTGATCAATTAAAAGAAAAAATAATCTTCGTAAGTAGCTTAAAGCCCAGCCCTTTAATAATGCTTCGCGGTCGCGTTTTACCACGTACTCAAATACTCTAACGACCACTTTAAATATTCTAACGGCCACTTTAAAAAAAGAAGACGCGGCACGGCGCGGCGTCTGTGTTGTTCATATGACCTTCGAGCGGCTCCTGCTTCCTACAATGATCTTCAAGTGAATTTTTTGAGTGCGCGTTCAGCTTTGTTTGTGTCACATCAGTGAAAGTGCCAGGACTATTTTGATGCCAAAAATTGCTGCGTGAGTGGACTATTTTTCACGTGCACATTTGGAACGTTTTTTCTCCGAAGCTAGCCACCACTTGGGCTAAGCCTAACGAGGTAAGCCCACGCCAGCCCGACGCCAGCCGTGTCGCCGTTCCCGAATGACCTTTTCGCTATTCTCAGGGCTTATATTCTGACAAAATTGATTATCAGGTGGTGGGGGAGGGCATAACCCCCGAAGAGGTGACAGAAGACCGAGGTTGGCAGTCTGCAGGCGCCAGAAGAGCTGGCGCGCGCTCGGCAGGTGCTAATCCTAATAGTGATACTCTCAACGAGACAAAGTCAACAACGGCCGAGGTCCCGCGAGGCCGTAACAGTAGCAATAACATCATGGCTAGAATCATCCGCGCTGGCCGGATGCCACAGCTCCCCAGGGAGGATACCAAGATCGTGATTCGGCCCCGCGAAGGCCTCAATATTGTTTAAGACCGGCTGAACCGTGGTGGCTGATGCAATCCTGGCGGCCACAAGCATCTGTGCCGAAGATTTGTGGGACGACATGCTATGCCCCTACGTGCCGCAGAATATTATGGTTGTCAGAACACCTGGAAGGGAAAATGCCAAACACTACGTCAAAGTTCTGCAGATCGTCGTCATGGGCCGAACATAGGAGGTCAGTGCCTACGAGGCCGCCCCTCATTCCATGTGCAAGGGCGTGATCTGAGGTATTCCACTCGTCGACGGTCCGAATGATAGTGACAACAAGATCGTAAAGAAAAGAAATCCGCTTGCCCTGGCAGCCAAGCGCATAGGCAGCACCGGTACGGTAATCGTCGCCTTCGACGGTCATAGAGTCCCAAACTTTGTACGCTACGGCCCCACCCTTGTGCAATGTTCGCTTTATCGCAAGAAAATAGACATTTGCTACGCTTGTGGTCGGCTCGGTCACCGTGCTGATGTGTGTCCCTGCCCAGGCGACGTCGTATGTCGGGGCTGTGGGGCTTCAAATCCTGACGCACAACACAAGTGTACCCCCAAGTGCAGGCTGTGCGGTGGGCAACACCTCACGGCTGAACAAGCACTGTAGGCAAAGATTCCAGATCCCGTATGTCGTGCGACGAAGGCGCTGGGAAAAGTCTCGCGCCACTGATCAAGGCCATGCCACGGCACCACCATCACCCCCCCCACCCCGGATGGGCAGGACTTCCAGCAGTCACGTGGTTCCGGGGGCCGCTCCAGGCGACGTTCTCGGTCCCATTCCAGGGGCCGTTCCCAGTCCAGGAGCCGCTCCCGGTCCCGAGAAGGAGCCCGGCGCTACCAGTCTGGAAGCCGCTCCAGGTCTCGATCCAGGTCTACCGGGCGTCAACAGCAGCCTAGCGGGGTGTCAGCGAGAAGCAAGAAGTCGGGCTGTATAACCTGGGCCGACACGGTCCGAGGAGGGCCAGCTGAGGTACTGTCGGGGTCACTCCCAGAGCATGCGGAGAGCGCGCGCGAGATTTCCCAGCTGGACCGCGAGAACGCAGCGATGAATGAAACCATTAACAGGCTTTTGTCTGAAATTGCCGAGATTAAGAACGCGAGAAACCCATCACCGCAACCGGCCGCCGCATGCGTCGCCGATACAATGCCCCTACCCACGGAGGTGCACAGCACTAAAGCCGGCGACAGCAGCAGTGAGGGTCAAAGTGTTCCCAAGAAGAGGGCCGTCGCCTACGAACAGGAAGGTATAGCGATTCGAGTCAGGTCTGAGCTTCGAGACACGCTATCCGCGCTCAGTGAAAGCATCAATAGGCTCGGGGAGAATTTTGCCCAACTGCAGATCACCCTGGCCGCGCAAAACGACCGAGTATCCAAGGTAGAGTCGTTTCTCGAAAGCGTAGTGAAACCAGCTCTGACCTCAACCGCCGTCGTACAACCCCAGCCCGGCGCTACGGGCCCCATCGTCCACGCTATTCTTAGCCAATCTCAGGGAAACACCAGCCCACAAAAGCACCAAGATGGCCAAGCCAAGTGAGACGTTTCTTATTTGGCAATGGAACTGCAGGGGCTTCCCTAGTAAAAAGGCGTCCTTGCAGCAGTACATTTGATGCTCTAGCGAAAAACCTCTCGTCATTCTGCTTCAGGAAACATTAACTCCAAACGTCACACTGACTGGTTACAAGCCCATCTCGCGTTATTTTGATGGCCGGGGCGTCTGCACCTTGGTCAGTAACAAGCTCACACACATCTCTCACGACCTCAAAATGGCCACCAGCAGCGCCGAATATGTCATTACCGAGAATCTGCCGCGCAGATTGGACTGAAACAGCATATTTTTCTCAACGTGTACAGTAGCCCTAAGGACCGACGGCAGCGCTTCAGGGCCCTCATAAAGAAGGCCGTCAACTTGGCAGGTCCCAACCCCCTGGTTGTGGCGGGCGATTTTAATGCTCCACACCACACTTGGGGCTACCCGTACAATACCAGCAAGGGCGTGGAACTGTGGCAGAACGCGACGGACTTGGACCTGACTCTAATCACCGACAAGGCCTTTCCAACTCGGTTGGGCACCTCATCCTGCAGAGACTCCACTCCCGACTTGACCTTCATCAAGAATCTCCCCGATGTACAGTGGGCCAACTCAAACATTGACTTAGGTAGCGACCATTACGTCCTGGTGACGCAGTTCTTAGTGGTCCGAAAGAGGGCACGGGAGTTTTCTTGGACAAACTGGGACCAGTTTCGCAAAGTCCGCAACGACCGACCCCTACCTGCAACCAGGCCAAGCCTACAGGAGTAGATTAGCCAGCTCAGAGAGGACGTCATATGTACCACGAAGAATATTAGTACTGACCTTCCGGTTGAAAAAATGGATAGCCGCCTTGCCCACCTGCTCGAGGCCAAGCAGTCACTTCTCGCCCGCTGGATAGGCCAGCGCCTCAATCGCAGGTTGCGCAAGAAAATCTCCGACCTAAACAAGACCATCGAGGAGCACTGTTGCGTCCTCTCCAAGCAGCAGTGGGACGAGGTGTGCAACTAGGTAGATGGCCAGATGCGTAATGGCAAGACATGGAAGCTGCTCAAGCACCTGCTCAGCGAGACTAACACCAAAACTTACCAGCGGAACGTACTAGCGCGAGCCATGCACGAAGCCAAGCAGTCCTCTTCAGAAGAGGAGGTTTTTAAGCAGCTGGTGCAAAAGTACCTACCTGTCGACTCGAACCCCGCAACAACGTACCCCGAGTACTCAGGACCAGCCAACACTGAACTGGACGCCGAGATAGGCCACGAAGAGGTTCGGCAGGTGCATTACGGGCTCAATGGGAGGTCTGCCGCGGGCCCCGACGGCATAACTAATAAGACCCTGCGCAACCTGGACGACCAATCAATCGACTACCTCACCGAGCTCATCAACGAGGCATGGAAGAGTGGCGAGGTCCCCGACCCGTGGAAGGTCGCACGCACCGTTGTAATTCCTAAGCCGAAGAGGTCACCCAACTTGGACAACATGCGCCCCATTTCGCTCACATCCTGCGTGGGAAAGGTAGCAGAGCTTGTGGTCCTCAATAGGTTGACTCGGTACTTTGAAGACAATGGGCTCTACCCGCACACCATGATGGCTTTTTGGGCCAAGCTTTCGATGCAAGACACTATGAAGCTGCTCAAGCACCACGTCATCGACTGCAACACTCTAGACATGCAGGCCATTCTCGGCCTCGACTTAGAAAAAGCCTTCGACAATGTTACTCACTCATTCGTGTTGCGGCTGATGGCTGAGCTCGGCATTGGTGTCAGATTCTACGAATATGTCAAATCGTTCTTGACCCGTAGGAGAGCCACCCTCAGAGTGGGAGACCTTGTCTCCGAGGAGATCGAGCTGGGCTCGCACGGAGCGCCACAAGGGTCAGTGATATCACCAACCCTGTTCAACCTTGTCGTCGTCAGGTCGTCCAAGAGGCTCTCATGTATCGAAGGCATCAACCACACAATTTACGCGGACGATATTACCATTTTGTGCACAGGTGGCAGCGACGGGCAAGTCGAGCACTCCCTGCAGGAGGCCATAGACACCGCGGAAGATTACCTCCGTCCCACAGGCCTGAGGTGTTCCTCAAGCAAGTCTTAGCTCCTCCTTTACCAACCCACTAGGCGAGGGCCCAAGCCCAAAAACTGGCAGCCGATCTCGAAGAGTGATATCAAGCTCTACACCGGAGATGGCAGCGTAATACCCAGAGTCGACTCCATTCGGGTCCTCGGCATGACCATCGAGTCCAATGGTTCCAACGGCAAGACGATACTCAAGCTCGCCGCCAAGACGGATAACGCGGTTCGGCTGGTTCGGCGGGTGGCCAACCGCTACCAAGGCCTCAAGGAAGACAACCTAATCCACCTGGTCAATGCATTTGTGCTCTGCCACTTTTCATAGGTCGCGGCTATGCACAATTGGCAGCGTGCCAAGCGTGACAAGATCAACGTCTTGCTCAGAAAGATTACCAAGCAGGCCCTCGGTATCCCGATCAGGACGCGCACCGAGCGCCTACTCCACCTCGGAGTATGCAATACATTGGAGGAGATTGCCGAAGCGCAGGAGTGGGCCCAGCTCGCGCGTCTTTCGAGCTCCCAGACCGGCAGACATATACTCCGAGAGCTCGGTCACTCTCCGGCTGAAGTGGACGAGAAGATGAGACAGGCGCCCCGTGAGATTTGCGACCTCATCACCGTGGCACTGATACCGAGGAATGTCCATTCCGAGCACAATCGTGGTAGGCGACGGGCTAGAGCTGCCACTCTTCTCAAGATTTTTCACAGTGAGGAGTGCGGGGTCAGCTTTGTCGACGCGGCAGCTTACCGTGGCAGCCGCGCCTTCTGCGCAGTCGTCGTCGACTCCAAACAGCAAATCACCAACTGCGCATTGGTTCAAACTGACGATCCGACGATTGCCAAGCAAGTGGCCATTGCCCTGGCCATCCTTAAAGGTGAAAAAGAGGCCATCTATAGTGATTCTAGGTCAGCTATTTGTGCTTTCGAGTGCGGTGTAATCTCCAAGAAAGCCCTACGCGTGCTCCAGAGTGGTGGCCGCGACGGTATCAAGCACCACGTACTGATCTGGTTTCCTGCACATGTTGGACAGGTCCAAGGCGCTCCCCCCAACCTCAACGAGTCTGCCCACGAGGCCGCTCGCGCGCTGACCAACCGCGCCGGTTCCGGGCAACAATTCGGGGCCAACGGGGTTGCGGAAAACAGGGACGCGCCTACCACGTACAACGAAATAACAAATTATTTCTACCTCGCGCGAACACTATATCAACTCCCTCATCCAAATCCTGATAGGCCACAGGCCCTTACGCTCAGACTACTGCAGACCGAAACGTACCCTAACCTGAGATCCCTTCACGCTATCTATCCTGGCGTGTTCCCCAATGACGCTTGCCCCGCATGTGGGGATGTATCCACGGTGGCGCACATGCTCTGGGAGTGCAAGGCAATGTACACTAACCCCAACACTACATCGGTCAGGTGAGAGGCTGCCCTACGCAGCTCCCTCCTGGCCGACCAACTTTGGGCCGTCCAGCAGGCCCGTGGAGCAGCGGATAGGCTTGGCCTAACGGTCCCAACGTGGGAGTCACCCGCTGCGCGCTGATGCGCACCTTGCAGGACCACAATAAAGTTTCGCAACCAACTTTAAAAAATGCCAAGCGCATGTACTACGAAGATAAAATAAAATGAACGAAAGCAACACCAGACGAAAGTGGAAGGCAATAAATATTTTTTTAACATCAGTACAAACAGAAACCGCATATCATGTGTGAACCACTATTCCGCTATCATTACTGACCCTGATAATATTGCTAAAGTTCTCAGCAATCATTTCAGCTTCACAAATAGTGATCAGCCTAATTCGATGCAACTCACTTTTCTGCGCTGTCCTCGTTCTTTCTACTTATTTCCAACGACGCCGGAGGAAGTATGCATCATCGTCAACACGCCTAAATCAATCCGTACAGGTTGATAACCGGTAAAAGTTGGTACAGGTCGATTTCGGCAAGACGTAGGCTTGGGGCAACTCCAATAGCCCGCGTAAGTGTGGGGCGAGTCCATTTGTCCAAGCGTAGGCATCCCAGTGGACCTAGGATGCCTTTGTAGTCGTGCGGAGGCAAGGGTGGTGGCCGCGATCTCGTTGGCTTACGTTGAGTGGTGTCGCCTTGAAGTCCACAAGTCTGAGTTCTTTGCTTCGGCTGAGAGACCGACAGATCATCTTGTGTGCGTCATTTCTTCTGCACCAGCATCCAAGCAGGGCCATCGTCATTGGGGGGGATGTTGTGTCATCACTGGTGGGTGCAGGTGGAGTCGTGTTCATAGCTGCTGCAGCAGCCATGTTCCCAGCGTTCTCCGTAACTTTCCCTGGCGGGACAATGGAATTCTCCATGGTGAAACTGTATGCGCCTTCGGCGTGTACGATGACACGGAGGCTAAATAATTACACAGACTTGCGTAATAGGCGGGAACTTTAACAAAAGTCTATCGGATGGGTGGCCGTTGAGCAGAAACGCTACTATTCTCCGTTCAGCCACCGTCGAACGCGGACGCCTCACCGGCGGCAGATGCGCCGCGGCTAAGGAACGCAATGTGCGTCTCTGGTTGCCACTGGTCCAAAGATTGAAACGGGCGAAAAAATAATCGATGTCGCAGTCACAGGTGTGAAGGTAAGCTCAAAATGTTCTGAATGACTTGGTGAGCGAAGGCATACCAATGACAGGATCTATGATTGGCCTGGAGCTCCGTTAGACAGGTGGAAAGCGGAACACTTGCGGAGCAAGTCCTTCAGCGTCGGTGGTCACGTCGAAAGACCCGCCGAGGGGAGCGGTGTTATGGTACGTAATATTCAGCGTTATCGTACCAACAACATTCGGCAGCCGAAAGACCAACCACGTATGCAATTCAATTTAGGAAAAGGGTTAATGGTTTGACGTACAGCTTTCAATCGCAATTTTTCTTCTAAGCAGCTGGTGTTGCTGAAGACTGGCAGGTCACCGGTGTCACTTTTGAGGCAGCTATAGCGATTAGGGTTCCACTTTCGCTGATGATATCACTAACACACGAATTCTCACTGATTTCATGTGCGGGAAAGAAGATATTTCACGACGCACCACTGTCTTCATTTCTTCCTGCTTGATGAGTACAGATCAACTAATTAACACGCACTCATGCTCGCTTAGAAGCTTCGATGTGAACCTGCTGCGAGCGACGCCATCGTTGTTTATCAGGGCAAAGAAAAGGTGAAATGGCACAAGAAAGCCAGGAAAATAGAAACAGCGAAGAACGAAACATTTACACGGGTGATGCTTCTTAATAATAATGTGAACAATCTTGAACGTAATACTTAAATGTTTTCTTTTGATCATTTCTATTAGGCAATGCAGTATACAAAAGTTAGCGTCTGTGGACTACATTCAGCAGCGTAGCAAAAAAAAGCTGTACTTGGGCTTCCTAGTCTCAGCTGTGCAGCCACAGAAAGTTGTCGTCGAGTATAGATAAGTAGTATTAAATACGAAGCATTTCATAGCAAACTGCAGCGACTTTGAGCATGTCTATGTATCTATCTATCTATATATATATCTATCTATCTATCTATCTATTTACCTATGTAGTCGCTTACGACTTTTAGAGCTCCCGGCTGTTTAGATAATGATATCGTTACCAAACTTGGTATGGCATAACGTGACTATATGGTGAACATATTTGACTAGTCATAGCATGAAACTCATGATATGTATGTAATGAATGTCATGATTTACATTTCATGGTCCTGCAGCTCTTGCGGTGGTTTCGTTCACATGACATGTTGCAAAACTGGTATAGTAGGACATGATTGCATGGCGAACACAAGCGACAGACCCTAGCGTAAAAATCATGACATGCGTGTCATGTAACACATGACATGACTTTATGCCGCTCTCAGGATGCACTCGCGGCCATTTTGCTAGCGTGAAATATAGTAAATTTGGTATTGTGGTACGTGAATGGAGGAAGAAGGTGTGATACTGATGCAAACATGATAAAAACAAGATACGTGTCATGTAACAACAAGACTACATGATACGTCAAGGATGCGCTCGCGGCCATTTCGCTAGCTTCACATGTACCAAACTCGGCATTACGCGACGCGAACCAACAACATAGGTAAATGACACATCCAAACATGATATCCATGACTTGCGTGTCACGTAATAACATGACTACATGCCACACTCATGATGCGCTCGCGGCCGTTTCGCTAGCTTCACATATGCCAAATTTGGTATTACGTGACGCCAATGGATGACGAAGGTATGTGACTGGGGCAAGCAAGCATAATAATCATGAGATGTATGTCATGTGAGAGCATGACTACATGCCACAGTCAAGGCACCAATACATTTCGACGTGACGCGGTGCGCGTGCTCGCCGGCGTTCATTTTGTTGCGTCACGCTGGCGTTGCCACGCCAGGGCCGGTCCTTCCATATAGTCGCAGGCGTGCGCTGGGCTGCGTTCCATTCACGTATGCGCGTTTCAGCGCGTCCAGAGTCCCTCCGCCATGAAAAGAGTGAGACGCAGTCTTTTCTGTGTAACTCATCGGCACGAAATGCAGCGTGTCGCATTTCGCGCCGGTTGCCGTCGGGTCACACCGACGGACGCTGGTCGCACCGGTTGTTCCTGGCGTCAGACTACAGAGGTCTCGCGTTTTGCTAACGTAGCGTCACTGTGCCCATCGTGCACGCGCGTCGACGCTACATTATGATGCACTCGTGGCCGTTTTGCTAGCTCCACATATACCAAATTTGTTGTCACGTTCTGTCAATGGATGACGATATACATGACTGGTGCAAACATGGAAACCTATCTATCAATTTATCTATCTATATATCTATCTATCTATATATCTCTATCTCTATCTCTGTCTATCTATCTAGCCGCTTCCGACTTTTAGCTCTTCTGGCCATTTCGATAATGGTATAGATACCAAATTAGGTATGGAAAAACATGGTTGTATAAAGAACATATTTGACTAGTCATAACATCAAAATCATGATAGGGATGTCATGATTGTCATGATATACATTTCATGGTCCTGCCACTCTAGCGGCGGTTCGGTTTACATGGCATGTCGCAAAACTGGCGTGGTATGACATGACTGCATGCCAAACACAAGCGACCGACCCTAACATGAAAATCATGACATGCGTGCCATGCAACAACATGACTACATGTCGCAATCATGATGCGCTCGCGGCCATTTCGGTAGTGTCACATATATCGAATTCGGTATTAGAGAACGTGAAAGGATGGTGAAGGTACGTAACTGGTGCAAGCGTGATAATCATGAGATGCGTGTCATGTACCAACATGACTACTTGCCACGTCACGATGTGCTGGCGGCTGTTTCGCTAGGTTTACTCATACCAAATTTAGTAATATATGATGTGAATGGATGACGAAGGTATGATACTGGCGCAAACATGATAAACATGAGATGCGTGTCATGTAACAACATAACTACTCGCTAGCTCATGATGCGCTCGTGGCCGTTTCACCAGCTTCACATGTACCAAACTCGATATTACGCAATGTGAACGGACGACATATGTAATTGAATCATTCAAACATGACAATCATGATATGCGTGTCATGTAAAAACATGAATACATGCCACACTCAAGATGCGCTCGCGGCCGTTGCGCTAGCTTCACATTTGCCAAATTTTGTATTACGTGACGTCGATGGATGACGAAGGTATGTGACTCGTGCAAACATGATAATCATGAGATGCATGTCATGCCTACATGCCGCAGTCAAGGCGCCAATACATTTTGATGTGATGTGGTGCCCCAGCTCGCCGGTGTCCATTTCGTCGCGTCACGTCGGCGTCGTCACACTATGTGCTGGTCTTGCCGCAAGTGCGCGCACTTGCCCACACTCGCAAGTACTCGCAAGTGAGCGCTGTTCTGCGTTGCTTTGACGCATGCGCGTTTCAGCTCGTCCGGTGTCCCTTCGTCATGAAGAGAGGGAGACGCAGTGTCATCTGGGTAAAGCGCTGGTGCGAAATGCAGCATGTCGCATTTCGCGCCGGTTGCCGGCAGGCCACGCCGACGGACGCTGGTCCCGCCTGCCGTCAGACTATAGAGTGCTCGCGTCGCTGTGCCCAGCGTGCGCGCGCGTCAACGCTACATTGGAGTATACTGCGCCCTTCATGATGCACTCACGGCCGTTTCGCTAACTCCCCATTAACCAAATTCGTTATTACATGACGTCAGTGGATGACAAAAATATATGACTGGTGCAAACATGATAATGCTGACAAGCCTGTCGTCTTAAAAAATGAGAACATAGCACACTCATATAGCGTGCTCGCGGCCATTTTGCTGGCTCCACGTATACAAAATTTAGTATCACGTGACGTGAATAGATGGAGACGGTGAACAACACATCGAAACTCGATCATTATGACACGTAACTCAATTACGACATCATTTATCTCCACCTCGTAACATTGTGCTGATTTTAGAGTGACATATCAACCTTTCTCTTTCCTGCTTCGCATATCACCGACTCCCACTGTGCATGGGATCTGCCATTTTTTGTAAGATAAGCACTTGTATTTTGATAGCGACATTTGGCAGGCAGCACTATCTTTACCTAGACAACCTATATATTGACTTTTTGTGGAGTGCCAAATTTCGTGGCGGTTGGTTTTTAATACATTCGGAGATGTGCTGTTTTCTTTTATGCGCACCGCGTGTATGCGTGTTACTCTTCATAGAGTTTCCAGTATGCGTTTAGGAAGGAAGGGAGGAAGGAACAAAGAAAGGCAGGAAGATAAACCAGACACGCATCCGCTTCGGCATCCTACGCTTGGGGAAGGGGATGAGAAGATAAAAACACAGATAGAACGAAAAAAAAAAGTGTACATTTTTGCTCAAAGGTGGTAGCTGCGTTCGACAGTCGTGGACGTAGGATTTCTGGCGTGCCCTATTTCTGTGTATACCATTCAGTTATGTTCCCTTCTGATGGTTTGCAAGCACTGGAAATAGAGCATCCAGCACCTGAGATACAGACTCTACGTATACGTTGATTTCGGCCTGCCGACAAACACGTGAAGTGTACTTAACAGTGATCGAAGCACTACGAGGATTGGCTTGTCTTCTTCTGAGAATTTGTAAGTAATGTATTCAGGATTTACACTTGGCAATGTGCACAGTGATTCTGCATGCCACTGCGAGAGAATGTCACTTCTTGTGTATGTATACATGCGGGGCTCTCACGATTCGATGGAGCGCCGCACATCGCGTGAGAAAAATCTCCCAGCTGGTGAGGCACATCGAAAAACGAACGTAATCTTATCAGAAAGGTTTCCTAATCACGTTTACGCTGTGGAGCAGACGACAACAACGCTAAATAGATTTCTGAATTCCACGGCATAGCGATGTACGATAGGTCGAGGTAAGCATTCTTATGTCATATATTTAATATATCTAACGGTGGATATGCAGTGCGAAATGAACGCACGCACGCGAACGATAGTCTATGTTGTCAGTAATGAAACATATAACTGTTGTGGCGACCTGCATGCTGCCAATAGTTAATGTGTTTTGTCATGAAGGAACTTTCGCGGTGCGCAAAAAAAACATATATAACACAGCCATAGCACCAAAAAGCTTGATAAGGTTACAGCCTTGTCCTCCACAACCACTCGAACATAACCCGCTGACTAAGCTGCGAGGCAACTTGCTTTTCTTTTCTCGCTGAGAATCATATTGAACTGCTACCCTTGTTTTGTTTTGTTTTTTTATGCTCGCGTCATTTTTACGCTCTCATTTTATGAGAATATTTGGTGTACAGGTGTATAAGCCCTGCTGCGCGAACGCGGCTGAGCGTCAGAGGTGCCGACTTTCAGCCTCGATGTGAAATAAGGTGTGCGATGAGCTCGTGCTATCAGCGCACACATAGACACTCAGTTGAAGCACTGTACGGAGCGTAACACGCATCACATGGCGTGTGTGGAAAAAAACACACATTTCCGAATGTATTTGTTGCCATTTCGTGTCAGCGGGTCGAATCAATAGCACACTATAGTGCAAGTGACTAAATAGAACAAACCAGCGAAGAAATCTCAAAGTTTGCTGGAAATGCACAGACGGTCGTTCCGGCGCGATGACGCAGCCTTACCGATTCCTGAGTTACAGCCACCGACCCTTTGACGATGTGAGCAGTTTAGTTGAAAGCAACCAACAACGCCATGCTAACCGCGGTATGAGTTATGCGAGAGTCAACCTCCAACAAAGGCAGCTACGTCTCACAAACGCGAAAATTCAAAACACAGAGTTGTTTCAACTTACAATAATAACTGAACATTCTTAATGCGAGGAGAGAGAGAGAGAGAATAAACATTTATTAATAACAAATGGAAAACTGAGCCTTCTTTGGGTGGGGCCCTCAGTCCAGGGCTCCATTGCCTTGCGCGACCCTGCGAGCCCGCTGGACCAGCTGCTGCTGTTCCTGCCGGCGTAAGCTGAGACAGATTTATTACTGCAGTTGTTCTATGAACGCGTCATATTACGCACTGATTCAGGTAGTCGAAACAAAGAACTTCTAGCGACTTGAGAAAATCAAAACAGAAGGTGAAGAGCTAGAGCTTACTTCATTTTAACTACGATGATGCACGCTTGTTTTCATTTTTCTAGATGACTTGTCCGGCAAACGATAGTTTTACCGGTCCATCGCGTATCTTGGTACTGTCTGCACTCTCGTGACACAAACAATCTTCGAATTTCACTGACGCTGCCATTTTGTAGCTTCTGCCATCGCGGAAAAGCAACGTCGAACAGCCAGTGTCTTGTTATTTTGCGCCAAGCTGGTGACGCGGCGCCGCTGTTGGGGGGGCGCTGCAAGCGCGCGATGATGTAGGACGTGCTGCGCTTCGGCTCCGCTGATTTTCGGCTGGAACTACGGGCAAATTCACAGTACCCCCGTCAAGACCAGCATCAATCGTTTCGGCAACTCACAGGCAACACGTGGATACCAGTGTCATCCAGGTGGGCCCGTTTTGACAACTTTACGGCCGATCATCACCTGACCACGTTGGCGACGCCGTTAGGCCAAACGGCGACGCCAACGCCCGGCGGCGTGGGACCGGCTTTCCGAGGCAACATGGACGCTACTCTCATGGGACCCGCATGCAATGACGTGGGAAACGATTACGATTTCCGAAACGCCAAACTCTGCTTCTTCACCGAGGTTTCGGAGCCAAGCTCTCAACGACGCGGTGGAACGCCGCTCGCAAGCCAACGCCAAGAAGGCGGCGTCCGCCGCTGTTTCGGCATCCGGCACGCCAGCTGACAAGACGAAGCCTCCCGCTTCGCGCGCTGTGGGACGCAAGGGCAAGTTTCTCACCAAATGGAAGCCTCGCCCGTTTCCGAAACCGAGTCCGGACGACTATGTAATAGTCGTAAAGCCACGAGAGTGGCATCTCATTGCATGATGCTTTCTCAGAGAACTGGTACGGGACTGCGTTTAAGGCATACCTCGGGCCCAAGCGAGCTGAGACGCTGACAGTTATTCCATCGAGAGAGCAAAGTTTGATCGTGATTTACACCCCGGACCCTGACACGGCGGACAAAATGATCGGGGACTTCGTGGTAAACATCGAGCACAGGCAGGTTCTGCTCAACGGGTACCTGCGACAAGATGGTAAGAAATGTCTGCCACGGAGTTATCGTAGTCCGCAACACAGATACGACGGAGTAGAGTCCTCCCCCCGCAGTAGAGGTAATGGAGAGTGAGACCGGGACGGGGGCGGCAGACGCGGTTGCCGCACTCGAGGCTCGTGTGAACACCCTTGAGGTCCGTATGGACAGCCGTATAACTGTCCTCGAAACCCAAATCTCAGCGGCTGTAAATGCCGCCATTGCTAAAATGACAGAAACCGTCCCTACCCTGATAGCCCAACAAGTTGCGCGTTTCACACCAAACGAGCCGGCCCAATTAAGGACGTGTCTGGCCGGTACCCTAAAACGCTTCGACGACCGATCGAATTTGAGGATGATGACAGCTGCTCCGCCTCCGGAATTGAGGACACCCCCCTCCCCGCGAGTGCTGGCTCGGGAGCACCGCCACCGCAATCGCTCGTTAACTCCACTGACCATGGCGGGCACCCTTAGAATTCGGAAGTCCCCACGATCCAATACGGCCACTCCCATCCAAATCACCCAGTGGAATTGTCGGGGCTTTAAGGCTCACACTAAGCGCGCCAACCTCCGGCTTTTCCTCGCAGCATATCAAAACCTTCCTGCTGTGGTAGCCCTCCAGGAGCCAGGGAGTGCTGCCACACTCACAAACTATACTACGTTTCAGCAGGACCCTTTATCTTGCATCTGCGTGCACAAACATTATACGGCCAACCTAGTTGATCTCGACCTTAAGCCAGCTTTCTCGTACGTTATGGTGATACTCCTTCCGCTGCGTAAACAGAACCCGCCACTGCACGTGCTAAACATTTATTGCTCACCGAAACTAAGCAACATTACATTCGCAGACCTTTTAGCCGCGCTTTAAAGGCTGCGGGCAGGGACCCTCTGGTGATTGTGGGTGATTTCAATGCCCCCAGCACACTCTGGGGGTATGCACGTGAAGAGAAACGTGGACGTAAATTGGCAGAACTTATGTCCACGCTGGGCCTAACTCTTCACACCGACCCTGCCTACCCAACTCGCGTGGGTAACTCCGTGACCCGGGACACATGTCCGGACCTTACCCTCACAAAAAACATTCAGTATGCGGATTGGGTCAACACTGAAGAGACCCTCGGCAGCGACCACTGCATACTCAACACCACCATTCGCACCTACCCTTTGGCAAGACCCTACGGAGAGGCAAAATTACCCGATTACACGAAGTTTCGACAAATATACGCCAATTCGACACCCATTGAGGAGCAAGGATACCATGCTTGGTCCGAGCAACTGGTTTCCTCATTACGCTCCACAGAAACACAAATTAAACTCTCCGAGGCGACTCCGGTGGTGGATAACCATCTCCTTCACCTCTGGGAGGCCCGGCACAGCCTCGTCCGCCGATGGCGCCGGCAAAAACACAACCGAAAGCTCAAAATTCGCATCGCTGAGCTCACCCAGCGAGCAGCAGAGTACGCGGCCCAGCTCGCTGACTCTAACTGGTGGACCGTTGCAACACTGCCGCTCAACAAATGTCCAGCCGGAGTACCTGGCGCCTCTTCCGCGCCTTGATTGATCCGACCCAAACTCGAACAGAGACACAAAAGCATCTGCAACGAGCATTTCACAGCTTCGACGGAGACACAGCCAAATTGGCATGTAACCTCCGAGACCAATATCTATGCACTCAGCAGGACTCCTAAGGGCCGGCGTACTCGTATGCAGGTACCGAGAACGCGGAGCTGGATCAACTGTTCCAGTTACACGACCTGAAGGCAGCCCTAGCAAAAATGAGGCGAGGAACGGCACCGGGAAGAGATAAAATTACCGTGAAATTACTTGCCAATCTTCCTGACTCGGCCTACACCATGCTCCTTGCCTACATCAATTCCATTTGGATCGGGAAAACAAGCCTACCAATTGAGTGGAAGACCGCCCTGGTCACCTTCATACCCAAAGCGGGCAAAGCCATTAACACGGACAACCTCCGCCCCATCTCCCTTACTTCTTGTGTGGGAAAATTAATGGAGACGATGGTGCGCGACAGGTTGTCCGCGTTCCTGGAGAGCAAAAATGCATTTGCAGACACCATGTTCGGGTTCCGCCCACACCGGTCCGCGCAAGATGTCTTGCTTCAGCTCGACCATGAGATCCTCGATCCAGTCGAGTATCCCCTGAATGACAAAGTTGTGCTCGCTTTGGATCTGAAGGGGGCCTTTGATAACGTGACCCACGAAATTATTCTAACACATCTCTCACAGGTGGATTGCGGCCAAAACACTTTCAACTATATTAAACAATTCCTCACTGACCGACAATCATACATTCGGATTCAGGACATTGAACACGGCCCTTACCGATTAGGCACTAGAGGGACTCCGCAGGGAGCGGTCCTCTCGCCCCTCCTATTCAATGTGGCAATGATGAGACTCCCCGCTCAGCTGGCGAAAGTCGAAGGCATACAGCATGCGCTGTACGCCGACGACATCACCATATGGGCGTCACACGGCTCGGCAGGAGACATGGAGGCAAGCCTGCAGCAAGCGGCGGACATCGTGGATGACTATGCCCGTCGCTGCGGCCTTCAGTGCTCCCCGTCCAAATCGGAATTCGTGCACATACGCCCCTCACCAAAGTGCACCGCAAAGATCGACCTCTCCCTTCACAGCGGACTAATACCCGAACGCGATGAGATTAGAGTACTGGGGCTTTTTATACACAAAAATCGCAGAGCAGACACAACATTGGCCAAATTGCGTAAGGTGGGGGACCAGGTGGGCCGGATGGTCCGCCGGGTTTCCAACAAGCGCGGGGGGTTACGATGCAAAGATGCCTTGCGGCTGGCGCATGCATTCGTAACCAGCCGAGTCCTGTACTCGGCTCCATACCTCCACCTACGCAAATCCGACGAGAATGCACTCGAAGTCATTCTCCGCAAAATCTACAAGCGCGCCCTCGACCTTCCTGTCAGCACCTCTAACCAGAGCCTTTTGGGCTTGGGAATGGTGAACACCTTCAAGGAGCTGAGAGAGGCGCACTTGACAAACCAATATACTAGACTCTCTAAAACACCGTCGGGTCGCGGCCTCCTTGCCCGGCTACACATCAATCACTCAATACACACGGAAGAGCGCGTACGGATTCCAGAAGTTTGGCGATACTCCTTGCACGTGCGCCCTCTTCCGGCTAACATGACCCGAGACGACTACACTGGCCGACGCCTCGCGCGGGCGGAAGCCTTGGCTCGACACTACGGCCACAAATTCGGGGTATTCTACGTGGACGCCTCCGGCCCGCACCACGGTGGTTGGTATACGGCTGCGGTCGTCCACGAAAACACCGTTGTAAACGGACTCACATTCCGTGCACATAACATTACGCACGCGGAGGAGATCGCCATCGCACTAGCCGCCGCAGATCAGGACTCGAGGGTCATCATCACCGACTCAAGAGGTGCCTGTCGCAATATTGAACAGGGATACATTCCGTACCGTGCTTTTAAAATATTGCAGAACAGCAGCTACCTAGGTGCCCCCGCGCACCGAACGATCATATGGGCTCCGGCTCACACGGGCCTCGATGGTAATGAGACGGCCGATGCCGCTGCCCGCGCGCTCACTCTCCGGGCACCATCCTCGTCCCCTACCGATCCGGAACTCGAACCCAATCCTGCCTACACCTTTAAGGAGATCACACAATTTTATCAATCCGGCCATAACGTCTATCCTAAACCCTGTAAGGGCCTCACGAAAGCGAAGGAGCGAATCCTCCTTCGCCTTTATACTAAAACTCTATTGTGCCCGGCAATCATAAAACACTTTGACCCCGCTTGCACGGGGAAGTGCCCACAGTGTGAGGAAAGTTCCTCTGACATTTTCCACATGGTGTGGGCATGCCAAAAAACCCCAAACCTTACCCCACTACCCAACCCTTCGCGGGAGGACTGGGAGGCAGCCCTGCTCGGCAGCTCTGACCTGACGGCCCAACGGGCCCTGGTCGAGCGTGCCCGGGCCGCGGCCAACGCCAATGGGCTCCCGTAAGAGGGAGCCCACCTAGTGTTTGTACGGGGCGGCCCCTTAAGGACCGTTCCCACCCTCCCTGTAAATAACATCTGTAAATAAATGTTTTTCAGCAGCAGCGCCGCTGTTCCCTGCACCGACTCTAGAACGCGTGCCACACTTGCCCTCCCTGCGGTGAAACACACTTAAAGGGGTCGTGAAACGCTCTCTCTAAAGAGACAATGCGAAGCCACCGGCGTCCACACGCACTATAACTAGGTGACGTCATCATAAGTAACTCTTTGCCTATCGAGGAACACGGAACTTTTCGGTACTTGCGAGTGTGTGCAACTGGGACGCTCATCAGCGTCTTTGTCATACGCACTCAGCGCTAACTTGAACTCTGACGTCATATTAAGCAGCGTCTTTGTGGGACGCGGATCGCGTATGACAGACGCCGATGAGCGCCTCTTGCGCGTGCTCGATATGCCATAGAGTTCCGCGTTTCTCGATAGGCAAAGCTTCTATGCAGGTCCACTTAGGCTGATGATAGAGTTAGCGCATGTGGCTGCCGTTGGAGCCGCATTGTCGTTGTAAAGCGACCATTTCATGACCCCTTTATTCGTCTGCGCCCTCGGCCACGCATATGCCCTATTTCCCTCAGTTTGCCGTCATGGCCGCAGCGATGTGCTGTCGTCGCTTCACAAGCTTTAACGTTGGCTTTCTATAGTCTGTTGGAAGTCTCTTGCTTGCTGTTCTTTTGATATGTAAAGCAGGTTTTTCTCAGGGCTGCATTAGTCGCTCGGCGATCCTCCGCCTCCACAGGACTCTTCACTCCACCGGGGAACGGAACGGACGTGTTTTTTTATCACTCCTACCAGTCCTTTGACGCTTCCATGGATTTTTCTACACGGCGCTCACGTTGAACAGACCTACTTAGGACTTTCCGGTAAGGACTTTCACAGCCAAGACTGTTTAAAGTGTTTCGAAACGTGAAAGTGCTCTTCTCAACAACTTTATGGTCACCAGGCATGGCCGATGCATCGATCTCTCCGTGACACCGCACCGACGCTACTGCAACTTTCAGCGCTTGGCCGCGTTCGTGCCAACGCCGAACGCGTTTCAGTGACATTCGGTGTGTGCCTAATCTACACTGCTTAGACATGGCTTCTCCAGCTTCTACCATCGAATCAGCAGCAATGAATACTGCAGACACCAACGAATATCCAGTGAATCCGGACGATGGTTCTTGGTTCACTGATACCCGCCAACGCAAGCCAAAGCCCGCAAATAATTCCGCACCCGAGCCCTTGCCTACCAAAAATCAAGTGACCCCGCCACCGCCACCCCTGCCTGTGGATGACTTTGTAGCGTCTTCATCATCGCCATTCATAATCATCGTCATTTTTCTAGCCACCGCGCTGCGCCTCTCGTGCAGCTCATGCGAGAACTCGAGGCGCGTGCGGTGGAGAACGAGCTTCTGGCCTGGCGGTTTGCACGTGGCAGCCGCCGCCACTCCGCTTCAGCAAATCAACCTGGATAATAAAGTGGCGAGAGAACGACACGACCACGTTGGCCGCCGTCCCGTCTTCCTCTCTCGCTACATTGGTGACCACGGACACACGAACAAGCGACCGGCGCTGCACTACTGCCACCGAGCTACGCGGCCATGCTCCAGTCAGCACAAGCCTGGCAGCCTCAATTCGACCCGCCACTGCTCCCGTTCCGGACCTCTCGCCTAGCGTCGTGGTTCGAGGAGTTTGTGGCGGCCTTGTATCACAACGGCATCTGGATCCAAAAGCTCATGTACGAGGTATTGGAATACCATCTTCCACATGACCTCAAACAACACCTCACATTTTCTCCTGGAGCCCTCGCCCGTGCGATCACTTGCGAGATGCCGTGCCTAAGGTTTACTGCCTTAAACATGCTTCTCCTCCAAAAAATGACACAGCTGCACCTGGCTCATCACCTTCCAGGACGCCTCTCGCCCCACAGCCAGTCCAGACCATTCCCCTACCGGCAACTGGCCACATAGATTCGACACCGGCCGCTGCCCCATGCACCGTCGCAGTCGCTGCAGAGACTTGGTCGGCTGAACTGTCTGTCCCGGGCGATTCGACGACCTCAGCTGGGCCAGCTGACCTTCCTGCAGACTCCCCGCCTGTCCCGACACCTGTGGAAGCCCGCGACACCACACACACTATGGACCCAGAGCCCGCTGTGACACTGCACGCCATCAGTTTCCCCTGCCCACCGGTGTCTGCTGCTCAAAACCTCGTGGACTGCCAGCACCTACTAACATCATCCTCG
Source organism: Rhipicephalus annulatus (assembly GCA_013436015.1). Lineage (NCBI taxonomy): Eukaryota > Metazoa > Arthropoda > Arachnida > Ixodida > Ixodidae > Rhipicephalus > Rhipicephalus annulatus. Next base: position 65,453 of record WOVY01005882.1, on the reverse strand, counting down.
ATGTATCTTACAGAAGTTCAAGCCCCTAAGCATGCACGGCTGAACGTGCATGATGCTGTGACGATGTCAGGAAATCCCGAGGGCCGCACGCCTGGCTCACCACAAGTGGAGCACACCGTGCATGCCCCAACAGATGCGCAGTTAAACCATCCGCCTACCACTACGTAGGCGTGCTTGAGCATTTCAATGCTGTCGACTGCCCATGACAACTGTGACGCCACATACCCGCCCCTCGATCTCGCATCACCAAACATAGGTTCTAGCTCGAACAACGTGTTGAATCATCGGCGTACGCCTACGCGTTACACGTCGTAAAAAGTCAGAAAAAGCAATCTATCAGTGCCCACTGAGCCGGCTCGTTATCACTGTAAACCATGTCGCACTTCATCGGTCCAAAGCGCACCGTTTTCAACTTATCTGCACCCTACTCGGCCGACCAGGCGGCCGCCGCAGCCGGTAGTGTGCCACCGGAAGCGACGGTACCAGCACGGTAAACACACTACGAGGGTTGACCGCACTCCCTGTCGACGTTTCCACCAGCTCCAACAAGGAAGTAACACTATACCCTCTGGACTTGTCGTACTACGCTCATGCTACAGTTCATTTTTAAGCATCAGTGTCCGAGTGCACGCGAAAATCGACCGCACCGAAACGGCCCGTGTGTGTTCTCGGCCCTTGACCATTTTTCACCTTGTCGTTAGTACTAGCTATCGACAAAAGTGTCCCTTCATCACGACCCTCGCCCGCTCCTTCCAACAGCGTGCCTGCGTAGCCACCCTCATCCGCTGCGCCATTCCCAGTGTCGCCCGCCAGAGACCCACTGGTTGCCGATTGTCCCTTCCAGTTGACGACCTGGACTGCTCACGGACCCCGTTTTGTTTTGCGAACCTAACTCGCTTGTAGATACGCTCTCATTTTCATTCCGGCTTCATTTCTGCGGGGGGGAGTAATCTGTAGCGTCATCATCATCGCCATTCATCATCATCGTCATTTTTCTCGCCACCGCGCTGCGCCTCTCGTGCAGCTTATGCGACAGCTCGAGGCGCGTGCGGTGGAGAACGAGCTTCTGGCCTGGCGGTTTGGACGTGGTAGCCGCCGCCGCTTCGCTTCAGCAAATCAACCTGGATAATAAAGTGGCGAGAGAATGACATGACCACGTTGGCCGCCGTCCCGTCTTCCTCTCTCGCTACAACTTCAAGGTGATCTTCCGACCACGAGGAGGCCTTCGCCTCAGTGAATGGGCACATCACGTGTTGGCACGCGCCATCTGCATGACTGCTGGGCTGCCAGGAAAAACAGTCAACAAGCTCCTTTTTCGCATCCAAGCGGAACGCAATATAGCCATCGCAAGCACACCAGGCGAAACTATTGCTACAAAGTTGCAAGCCGTCACTACACTAAATCTAGGATCGCAGAGATATGAAATGCAAGCTTATGTAGCCGCTCCTGACAATTCTTGTAAGGGAGTCATCATCGGCCCCGAAAAGAATACTTCACCCACCGAACTCCCCGAAAACATCTACACAACCAACGCCGAAGTCTTGCACGCCCGAATGATGGGATATACAAACACGGCGTTGATAACTTTTGCAGGCCTCCAAGTTCCACGTTATGTTTACTACTACAGCGCGGAATACCGATGCCACATTGACCGACGTCGTAAACAAGCTTGCACAATTTGCCTTGCACTTGGACATCGTACAGACGTATGTCCAACCCCGACAAAACGCCGATGCGAAGCATGGGGAGTTGAGACACCAGCGCCGGAGCACAGCTGTACAACTCCATGCTTACACTGCAAGGGTGACCACCCAGCTATGCACCCCAAATGTACTGCGGAAGAGCAGAAACCTCCAAACAAGCATTACGTCAAAAAAAGCACTGGAGGCGAACGCGTTATCACCGCCACCTACATCACCACCCAAGGGACACCAGCCCAGGTCCAGAATGAGACGCAGCCAATCCAAGAGCAGAGGGAAGTCTCAGGACAGGGCCTTGGAATCCTTAAACAACACGTCAGGAACCGCATCCAAAACCAGCACCTCCACCCTGGGACTGATCCCCCAAAAGAACAGAGCCGCGAGTGCGGAGAGACCAGAATCGCCACCAGCCAAGAAGCCAGCGCCCGCTGGACAGACGCCTCTGGCTAAGGTGAGTTGGGCAGCGGGGCCTCCCAGCCTGAAATATTCTTTACCTATTTCCTCCCATTCACCCTCATGACACAACCACCCCAACGTACCTCTCACATTAAACGCACATAACAGCACAAAGCAAGAGCTGCAAGATGCCCTCACAAAACTGAGAGACTCGCTTAAGGCTGAAGTAACCAGCATGATCACTCAGCCCAATAATGATTTCTGTGCAGAACTTAGGGATATGTTAAAGGCCCATACCCAAGCACTTGTAACAGAGCTAAAGCAGCACATACAAGAAAGCTTCGCGTCATTTAGTATAGAGCCCCAAGACTCATTGCCACTAGCTGAAAACCCCAAAAGTCTGACTAAAGAACCCCACCCTTACATTCGCCCTTCACCCTTAACTCAAGACAGAGTCCAAAAAGAGCAAGATGGGCTCCCATAGTCCTGCCTTCACCATGTGGCAGTGGAACTGCAAGAGTTTCGACGAAAGAGGAGCTCCCTGCAACAGTGCACTGCCACTGTCGCGCACCCTCCGGATATCGTGGTTCTACAGGAGATGCACTGCATACCTACCCTCTCGGGCTTCCATACGTACACAGATCAACAAGCACCATCACTTGTCGCAATACTAGTATTCAAACACTTGACAACTATAGAACACACACTGACGTTATCCATTCCACATGTGCTTGTTGAAATTATTCCTCAGAAATGCAGTCAGCATAGCTTGTTTATACTAAACAGCTACAGCTCCCCTAACTCTAGGAGGGACGACTTCCGGTATATTATAGCGGAAACGTGCAAGCTAGGCGAACAAGTTGTAGTGGTTGGTGATTTTAACGCTCACACACGTCATGGGGTTACCTATTGGCCACGCGTGAGGGTACCAAATTAGAACGCCTCATCTGCAATCACGTATTTACACAGCCAACCAGAATCGAACCAGCGCAACCAGAGATACGTGCCATGACCTAACCTTTGTAAGGGGACTAAGCAATTATAACTGGTCAAATCTACATGAAACGTTAGGTAGCGATCATTGCATCGTTTTCACTACGCTGCACATCTCCAACCCCCGTGCTCCACAGAGGAAGGTTCGTTTCACTAATTGGGATGCATTTAGAAAACAACGCGCTCAGACAGACAATAATGGGAGACCTTTAAATTAATGGCTACAGTGCCTGCAAGCTGACCTTGATAAAGCGACCAAGAGGATAATCACTACAACCGCAATTCCAGATGTCGACAGGCACCTTCTACACCTGTGGGAAGCTCGCAGAAGCCTCATAAAACGCTGGCGTAGGCAGAAACGCAATCGCAAGCTCAAACTTCGCATTGCTCAACTCACGTTGCAAGCCAAACAATACGCCACAGAGCTCACGAGGAACAATTGGCACAACTTTTGTAAGTCACTTAAAGGAACACTAAGCACTGCGCGCACGTGGGTCATATGAAGAGCCCTTGCTGACCCGAAAATTACCAAGTCCTACACGAGCAGTACCATTCAAACACTTCTTTCCAAGCAGGATGGGGACGAAAACAGCATCTTACAGATGCTTCAAGAAAAGTACATCGCTGCAGGCCCTCAGCCAAAATATAAAACTACCCATATACAGAGTCAACACCGCTGGACGCTGATATCACTGTGCATGAAGTTCGAGCTGCCCTTCTTAATATCAAGTGCAACACAGCGCCAGGAAAAGACAACATACAATAGCCTCTCATACAAAACCTCAACGACAAATATCACAGATTCATAGAACAGCTCACGGATTTTTACAACACTCACTGTAAATCCAGAACGTTACCTCAGCAACATAGACATGCCGAAATAACACTAATTCCTAAGTCCTGCAAAACCCTAAAGCTTGGAAACCTGTGACCAATCTCGTTGACGTCTTGGCTCGGTGAAATAATGAAGCATGTCGTCCTCTAGAGAATGCAACCATATCTTGAGGCCCAGGGATTTTTTCCAGACACACTGTTTGGGTACCGGGCCCATCTTTCCACGCAAGACGTACTTCTCCAACTAAAAGATGAAGTAATATGGACAGGCTCAGCTCTACGCAAACTAGAGCTCTGCTCGCCTTGGACATCCGCGGTGCGTTTGACAACGTCTCGCATGACGTAATACTGGAAAATCTTGCCTCAACACGCTGCGGATGACGAGTTTACGACTATGTGAAAGCATTCCTAATAAACAGGATGGCAACCATAGGATTAGGCTCTCTTCGTAGTGACATCATTAAGCTCGCGGGTAAAGGCACGCCACAAGGATCGGTGTTATCCCCGACACTCTTCAACATCGCCATGGCTAAGTTACCACCTCTACTCGCCACCATTCTAAGTCTGCAATATGCTTTAGACGCGGACGACGTCACTATATGGGGGATAGAAGGCTCAGACGGACAAATACAAGATGCCCTAAGAAGCACTAAATACAGTTCAACAATACGCACGAGCAGGTGGTCTAACGTGCTCTGCAAATAAGTCGGAGTTTCTACTCATTCGTCGTGCCCAGCGAAGGCCTGACAACAGGCCGCAAATCACAGTTACCTCAGAGGACCATTGTTGCGATCCCAGGGTGCCTAGTCGTGTCTCCTCGCTGTTCACCAGTTGTTGTGATCCCACCGCTGCCACCAGTTGTTGCGGGTCGGAAGGACGGTCGCTGGAGGATACGAAAACAAAACCCGGTCTCTTGTGGTAGCGTGGTGTAGCTTCGGGTTGAGGAAACGAACGCTTACGAGATGGGGATACGAAAAACAAACGGGTTTATGGCACTATTTACAAATATTTACAGCATGAGGTTAAGAGTTCGCAAACCACGAACGTGGTGGTTGAACCGCTACACAGTTCAGAGCCTTCACAAACTACGAACGTGGTGGTTGAACCTTTACTTGGTCCAGAGCGACGTCCTGCACTCTGCGGCGCCGTTATAAGCCCTGTCGGGCTCCTCCTTCTTCAGTGGAACACCAATCACACACACACACAACAGGTGAGGGGTACGAGCATGCATGGCGCACGTGAACATCCAATTTTGAGTCAAGATCACTGCACTGAAAGGTGGCGCCAGAGGGGCTCTTGCTCGTCGTGTATGTCGCTGGTCGAGGGGTCCCAAGCTTCGGACAGCAGACATCAAACGGTCCGCCAATCTGTCCGCTCAATTAGCAGGGCACTTTGTGGCGGCGGTCGCCGTTTCTTCAAAGGAATACGCTGTCTTTGTTGTCCCCTCTGGAATGGCTTACAGCTTCGTGGCGACATGACGTCTCATCCGCCGGCTAGCAGGGACAATACCTGGCGGGCATAGGCATCCGGCGAGTCGGCTACTTGTTTGAGGATTAAAAGAGCGCCGCTCCCCCGTCAGCTCTCGACGCTGGTTCCAAGAAAACGTGGGTTCCAGGCGTGGGAACGCGGCCCGGCTACGCTTCTCAGCGACAGCATGGCGCCTACCGATGGCGGTCATAACAGCTTCCCCCTCGCCAGATGAGTCACGGAGGGCAGCGGTCAACACTGCTGCTCGCAGGGACGACGAAAGGGCCCGTAGTTGAATGCCAGGAACTGGCCTTCACTTGTGGCATGGCCCGGGTGATTGCCGAATCTTCGACAGCATCTCTGATAGTAGACCACATGTACAAGCAAGCACTCGGCCCCCTTCGAACAAACCAAGCCAAAAGAGGGATAGCAAACCAATTTTAATTACTAGCTTTAACAAAAGCTCACACTCAGAACTCTCAGGACTCACTTGCGCTGAGAAACCAGACGTGCTACCTTACAAATTTACATAAGATGCACGAAAAAAACTAAAATATCGATTTTGATACATCAAGAGCACACCTAGATAGATTAGAAAGAGCGACGGCGCACGTCAGCGTTTCCATTCAATTTGCCCTTTTCCCAATGCCAAAATGATATTTTCGAAGAATCAAGCTCCGCCTCACAAGGCGACTGTTCTTTGATGTCACGGTTTGCAGCCAAGGGGACAATGGTCTGTATCTACTTTAAATTTAGCACCTCCGAGACAACGCTGCAACTTAGAAATGGCCTACACAAGTTAAGCGCACTTCTTTCCTGAAGCGCAGTACGTTATCTCACGAGAACCCAATTTCTAGCTCAAGTAAAGAGCATCTTGGATCATTACCACTGTCGTCCTGACATAGAACGGCACCTAGGCCTCGATCTTTTACATAACACCGAACCGTTAATTCTCGGTAGTCAACAGAAGCTTTCAAAACCGGATGACGATCAGTATTGCCTCTTCACTTAAGGCTGCCTCCTCCTTTTAATCACTGACTACTTTCATCGGTTCTGTCCCGCGGAGAGCATCGGTCAAGTACGCGAACGCTGAATAAATAAACTCGAATTCAGCGAGCCCTACAATCGTCCTAACGTCCGTCTGCGGCTGCCACTACTTGTCGACAACGGAGACATTAAGCTATCTAGCTTTTCTGAATCTTTGGTCTACACTGTGGCCAATATACTCTTAATTTGCTCAGAATTAAAAAAAGCTTACTGTTTCGCTCATATGATCACTTGACCAATCGCTCTTCAAAATATAGCCAACAAAACATTGCTTTTTAAAAGGCTCATTTGGTTAAAGTTACCAGCTTATGCAAACGCTTCTGAGAGAAAAAAAGACACTGAGCTCTCCTGAGTTTTTTAATTAGTACTCTCATTCCTACAGCGTTGCAAGAAACACGGCACTTCTAAGCAAAACGCTTAATTTTTCGCAGTTGGTCTAACGACTTATTCTTACGTTACGTTGCAACACACCGTGTACAACGCAAAAATAATGCTAAGTGCAATACTCATTAAATGCACCTCACAATAATGCACAGGGTTTCGCTAAAACTGTGCACCAATGGCTCTCAATTCTCATAGCGCGCAACGACAGCTCCTCTGTGTTGCGCCAAACTCTATCATTTTACGAAATCGTTCGGTTTATTCCAACTCTTCCTCAATTGCTTATTCCCGCCACATCCACATGACAGTGAAAGCACGCAATATGAGACTAAACCTTTGAAACACAAAAAAATGAAACAATTTGTTCAGTTTTTTTTTTGGTATATTCGTAGAAATGATTAAAGCTCTTCTAGTTCGGCGGTTTTCTTTCGGCAAACTTTACATCAAATTTTGTAACCTATTCACAATTAAAATGACTCTAATTTGCATCTCCAATGCAACACTGAGTAACAATATTTAACTTGCCTGTGCAAAAGTTACTCATGCTGAACGTGAACCCTCTTCTCATTGTGCTTTTAATCGCACACGATGGGGTCGCGGTCCCGGCGGTTGTCGAGCACGCCAGAAGCTACAAAATGCACAAACTCTAAGCAGTGCACGGCCGTCACACCTCATTTTCCACTTCATCCTGTTCCCCTCGGGAATTGGAAAGGAACGCGAGGAGCAGGGGTGAAACCTGTGCCATTTTTCTTTTGTGTTCTCCCCTACGCGGTATTTAGCCACTCTGCGCTTTCGACTTTGACCCATCGGGCAAGGCCGCTTTCCCGAAGTCGTCGAATGCAACCGCGTTTTTCGTTGGGGTAATGCACCTCGTTTCCCTCCTCTACACCTGGCTTGCCGCTTGTGTCTCTCGGAACGCCACCATGGACGTTTCCTGGAACGGATTAACGGCCTACCCTCTCGTCTTTCTTGCGACTGAGTAAGGCCTGACCTAGGCTTGCGCAGTGACGAACGCTTCTGCTTCTTTCTTTTTCGGCGATGTTTTCTTGCCTCCTTTCTCTCGATGCCATCATCATGTCACGTCGGGAACTGAGGGGTCGGGAAGCTCATTGGAGCTTGTGCTACATTTTCCCCGACGCTCAAACATTTTGTACTCGGTGTTACGACGGACTGCCGGGCCAAATTATCTTTATTAATGCTGATGAAACCATTAACTGGGCCCTCTCCGATGGCATCGCTGCACTCCTGAAGCGTCGCGTTCTCGCTGTGTTTAGCCACTGTGCTAATCCTATCTGCATGTGACGATCTCGAGACGTCCTCTCTAGGCATGACGATGGTTTCCAGCTCCTTACTGAGCCAATTAGGGCTGCTGGCACACACCTCATCCTCGCAAGGACCGTCTTTTAATACTGTCTCTACCTCGAGACCGGCCAAGGCCTCGTTCTCTACATCATTTACATTGATGAATTCGAGAATATGCGGGCCCTTTTCTAGCGCGATTTCTGGTTCTGGCCTTTCATGACGCGCTTCAACGTCCAGCGCTTTCCGACGTGCCTGAACTTCCGGCTCTTTGCGACGCGCCTCGCTTTCAGACTCTGGTCTGAGTCTTTCTTTCTTTTTGCTAACAGAAGTTCCAAACCTTCTGATCAGCTCTGCTTTGATAATTTCATAGTTGTTCGCGTGCTGCTCACTGAGTCGCGCAACAACATCCACTGCCTCGCAGGGCAGAACCGTGCGTAGCCTCTGAGACCAGGTGTCTCGCTCACACTTCAGTTGACTACACTTCCGTTCAAAGAGTCTAAGATACAGGCCCATATCCCATGATACTTCATATGGCTGCATGTACCTAGACATCTCGAACTCTGCCTCATTTTCGAGAAGTACTCCTTGCTGGCGTCCCAGCCTCATCCTCAACTCATAGTCCTGTTTGAAAAGCCTTCTCTTGAGGCCTTCTCTTTCGAGTTCACTCTTTCCTTCCATCTGAGCTGCTCTTAGTTTTCTTTCGATGATGAGGTCCCATTCTTCACTTAGTTCCTCATCATCAGCTCCCAAATCATTAATCGCTTGAATGATTATGGGTTTTCGTGCCAAACCCTTTGTATGATCCCCAATTCCTCACACAACAGCAACAAGTCCGGCTTCTGCAGCTCCCGTAAGTTCATGATCGTACTGAGTGCTCGCTACTTCCAAAATAACTTTCCGAAACGGCGAAACTGAGTCTTTCGGCAAAGTTAACTACCAGTTCTAAAATTTAATCCTCTTTTAGAACCTGGTTCACTCAAAGGAAAAGCCAAGCACTCACCCATACGTGATCCATGTCTCGAGCCAACTGCTTCTCTTGGGCCGACTGTTGTTGTCACTTGTAGCTTCGAATCCCACCGTTGATCACCAGTTGTGGTGGGGATCCCACCGCTGCCACCAGTTGTTGTGGATCCCACCGCTGACGACCAGTGTTGCTGGTCGGAAGGACGGTCGCTGGAGAATACGAAAACAAAACCCGGTCTCTTGTGGTAGCGTGGTGTAGCTTCGGTTTGAGGAAACGAACGCTTACGAGATGGGGATACGAAAAACAAACGGGTTTATGGCACTATTTACAAATATTTACAGCATGAGGTTAAGAGTTCGCAAACCACGAACGTGGTGGTTGAACCGCTACACAGCTCAGAGCCTTCACAAACTACGAACGTGGTGGTTGAACCTTTACTTGGTCCAGAGCGACGTCCTGCGCTCTGCGGCGCCGTTATAAGCCCTGTCGGGCTCCTCCTTCTTCAGTGGAACACCAATCACACACACACACAACAGGTGAGGGGTACGAGCATGCACGGCGCACGTGAACATCCAATTTTGAGTCAAGATCACTGCACTGAAAGGTGGCGCCAGAGGGGCTCTTGCTCGTCGTGTATGTCGCTGGTCGAGGGGTCCCAAGCTTCGGACAGCAGACATCAAACGGTCCGCCAATCTGTCCGCTCAATTAGCAGGGCACTTTGTGGCGGCGGTCGCCGTTTCTTCAAAGGAATACGCTGTCTTTGTTGTCCCCTCTGGAATGGCTTACAGCATCGTGGCGACATTACGTCTCATCCGCCGGCTAGCAGGGACAATACCTGGCGGGCATAGGCATCCGGCGAGTCGGCTACTTGTTTTAGGATTAAAAGAGCGCCGCTCCCCCGTCAGCTCTCGACGCTGGTTCCAAGAAAACGTGGGTTCCAGGCGTGGGAACGCGGCCCGGCTACGCTTCTCAGCGACAGCATGGCGCCTACCGATGGCGGTCATAACACCATGTAATTCCCTGCGTACAAAAACTCCGCGTCCTTGGCCTTCATGTACAAGCTGATCTCAAGGCAACGCACACCACGCAAATATTAGAACAGCAAGTTTCTCAAATCACGCGAATGATCCACCGCATCACCAACCGAAGGCATGGACTTCAGGAACAAGACACTTTGTATAGTTAATGCCTGCACAGTAAGTCGCGACTTACTGTGCAGCGCCGCCTAACACTTGCACAAGAGAAAAAACTGGACATACTCCTCCGTAAAGCCGTCAAGGCGGCGCTTGGAATACCTACGTACGCATCCACCAACCGTCTCCTAGCCATGGGTGTACACAACAACCTGGGGCAACTAACCGAGGCACAACGTAATAGTCAGCTACGAAGACTCCGCAGCACCCAAGTGGGAAAGCGACTACTCGTCATGCTAGGGTACCCTCCGAATCGATGTGGATACAGCACACCAGGGACACAGCTACCCACTGACTTCCGAGCAAGAATTACAGTCGCGCCACTTCCACGCAATATGCACCCTGAGCGCGACGCTCAGCGCCGGCGGGCAAGGGTGAAAAACCTTTCGCGCCTCATCAATCAGTCTCCTCAAAACACTCTCTTATACTGCGACGCCACTAGACACCACTCCCGCAGTTTTACAGTTGAAGCAGTGGTGAACAATGATCACGACGTAGTAGCCTCAATCAGCGTACCTACAAAGAACATATCTGAAGGCGGAGAGTGTGCCGTCGCTCTGGCAAGTTCCCACGCTGCCATAAACCTTCCTCACGCAGATGTTATTCTAATCTTTACACACTCAATGAATACCTGCCGTGCCTTCACACGAGGTATTGTCTCACAGCACACACACCGAATTTTGAACACCAGATTTCACACGCCACACGAAGCACGCCTCTCTCGCCGGTCATGACTGTGCTCATGCAGCTACCCGAGCACTCACTAACCGGGATCCGGAGAAAGAGCTGTCCAACCCAGATGAGGAGGACACAAACACGGAACTTTTATGATATCGAGACACTCTCGATTACTATACACGAGAACGCATTCGGTACCCTCCACCACACCACACGATCACACGAGAAGATGCAACTGCAGTGCGTACACTGCAAGCGAACACTGCAAGTATCTCCTCCAAATCCTTCATCCCACTTTTTACCCTGACAAATGCCCTGGCTGTGGAGTGGTACCGACGTTATTTCAAATAACGCTGGAATGTCAGCGTCCGCCAGCCAGGCGTTCTGCCAACTCTTCTCCTATTCCTACCCTACAAGACTGGGAGGCCATGCTGCGTGATGAAAGCCCGAGTGGCCAGCGGGCGCGGGACGCAGCAGCGGCTGTTGGAGCTCTGGACTGAGAGCCCCACCCGACATTTTTCTATGCTTGAAGTATAAAGTTTCTCTTTATCTCTGCCTCAACACTGCGCATCCGCCAACTCTCCCTCTCTCCTCGTACTCACGAGAGTAAATCTTGTGGAGGTGGTTGCAGAGCATTGTTTCTTCTTCATTTCTCCTTTCTCATTTATCCCTACGCCACAGCTGAAGACGCCATTGTGGAGGGCTGCAGAAATTTAGACCACCTGGAATACTCTAACGTGCACCCAAATCTGAGCACACATGCATACAGCATTTCCGCCTCCATAGAAAATGCAGCCGCAGCAGCCGGGATTCGATCGCGCGACCTGCGGGTCAGCAGCCGAGTGCCTTAGCCACTAGACCACCGCGGCGGCGCTGGGACTAAGACTTTTCCAGTTGTCACTTGCTTCTTGTATACCTTACGGAGTGTAAGGCTTGCATGAAGCCAGATAAACCCTATAGTTTGTTCCGTTGTCTAAGTAAGATATGGAAAGAAAGTAGACTCTAAAATAACTTTTGAGACCTGTACTAACGCACCAACGAGATAGAAAGCAAAGCTTTACTTGTCTTGAAAACTTTTTATTGCTCACATTTTTATTGCGATTTCTACAACTGAGCGTCACATTTAGTTTTTGTGCTATTTTGCTGCTGTTATGTTTCTCGAGTTCCTTCTATGGTATTAATTTCTGGACGGTTCGACATGGCCAAGAATCTATTCCATATAGAATTGATTGATATGTGGGGTTTAACGTCCCAAAACTACCATTTGAATATGAGAGACGCCATAGTGGAAAGCTCAGAAAATTTCGACCACCTGGGGTTTTTTAACGTGCACCCAAATCTGTGCACACGGGCCACAGCATTTCCGCCTCCTTCGGAAATGCAGCCGCCGCAGCCAGGATTCGAACCCGCAACCTGCTGGTCAGCAGCCGAGTACCTTAGCCACTAGACCACCTCGGCGGGGCTATTTCATATAGAAGCTGGAATGTCTAAGCGCAGCTTCAAACTCACTGAGAAACAAATATATTTCTGTGAACACTTCGCTTTTTTTAAATCATTATGTAAATTCTCGCACATATTCAATGATTGATGTAATTACTTGCATCTGCATTGTTAACAATAGAAATATTGACGCAAATGAAGTAGTCGACACAGATTTGCATACATGTAACAACTACATTGCACATCACTCATCGTGCTCATTTAGCTGATCTAAAAAGCAAGAACGCTAGAAGAAATGAAAATCGGCAAAACTTCTTTTTTAATCAGTGCTTGGAGAGGCAATTTTCGTTTGGAGAGCGCATTGTCCGTATAAACAGAAAAGCGATGTGGGAAAGATAGTGACGTAGAGGTGAGATTCATGCCCCACCCTGTCATTACGAGCAACGGCGGCGAATCAATTACGGACTTATTACGCTGCCATTTCCTTGGAGGGAGTCGTTGCCCTTTGTGCGATTCAACCGATGTTCCAGGCTGCCTATTACTGTCACGGTGGCGGCCAATTCTCGGAGTGCAGTGCTAGAAATCCACCCTATATTTGGACATTCTTGTTATTGGCGTAGCCGAGGTGAGATGTCAGGAATAGAGTGCAGACGAGGTGTAATCATTGTGAATGTCGTGCAACGGCTGTTCGGGAACTCAATGCGCGTTCCCTAATTACTCAAGAATGAAGCAAATACTTTCCACCGTACGTGTGATGTTTATTATACGAGGTTTTCGGACCACGTCTTAGGCACACGTTTTTATGCAAAAAATTTGCCTATAATTTCAGTTTTTATGAAATTGGTATCCTACTGATAATTGATAACTTCAGCCGTTTTTATCGTATGTCCAGTTATTCTCCAAGTGGCTCTAGCTGGCGGTCAGCTAATGGCTACTAAAGCGTAACTGAATATTTGGCTTGCGCTAAGAAAATTACGATGAATTCTTGCTGGAGTTGAAGTCTTCGGCCAGCGCGTGTGTGCGACAGGGCATAAGCCTAATTTGTTTTCAAGTTACCAATATATTCATAAGCCTTAGCACGATCCCAAACGTACAAGATGGCAGAGATGAACAATTACGCAACAAAAAACAATGTGAAGAACCAGATTAGTGAAACCAATGGGCCACAACGTGCAAATGCCGTGAAGCGCAACGCAAAAGAGCTGCTAAGAAATGTAACAATAAATGCTAACGAGCTGCAAAAAATACAATTGCCACCAAAAGCGAATAATCACGTAGGGGGCGATGTTCCACAGTTTTTTGCGAAGGCTATTGTGAGCGAAAAGTGAAAGACGCACCTTTACTGACTGTCGCCGGTCAAACTACGTTTGAGGCAAAGACCAGGGCAATAGTGATAAAATATTGCAAAAAGCTCAAGTGTACTAGTTAGTATTCTCATTACGTTCGAAGTAAAGCAGCCGACGCCCCAACTCTTGGTTATGCTTGATACAATTGTATTAGAACGTGTCAGAGAGAAGCAGATAGCATCGGTACTATCAGTTCATTGCAAAAAAGAGAGCTTGTCGTTAAAATATATTCAAATATAGTGGTTTCTGTATGCTGGTTAAAAAAGCAATGATTGGGAGTATTATGGGTGAATGGTAGCAATAACTTCTCCTTGACTTACGGATATATTTGGATGCCTCATTACGAATATATTTGGTTGAAGGGTCGACTAGTGGGTTCCTGAACTATTAAGCCAAAAATCACCATCCTGTGGTCACTGAGGTCATCAATGCATATCACCAAATAAACAACTTGGGGGTTGGAAACCGATCAAGAATATTAGCACCACGTGTCGGTATTGTAGCCATTTGTGCGTTTATGTGAAGTTAATATCTGGTCATTAAGGGTAACTGACTGGATTCCCAGAGAAGGCAAGTGGGTTAGGGGGAGACAGAAAGTTATGTGAGCAGATGAGATTAGGAAGTTTGCGGGTATAAGGTGGCGGCAGCAAGCAGAGAACTGAGTTCACTGGCGGAACATAGGAGAGGCTTTTCTCCTGCAGTGGACGTAATGAGGCTGATGATGATGATGGGCTAATGATGACGATGATGATGATGATGAAAAGTTAAGGTCAAGGACTTGTCTAGATAGATGAGACGATGCTGTCATTTTATCCTAGTTAGTCTCAGGAAGTTTTAAATCACCGCGGAGGATGAAATCGCTTTCAAAAATTTAACAAACATGTGGAAGAGCAAGCTGTGCTAGTCTTCAACAAAATATATATCGTAGCCAGGCACTTGGTAGGAAGCGATAATAATGAATGAGCGAAAACAAAAGGAACCCTTTGTTATAACATTGTAGGTCAGGTTGACAGAAATAGACTGCCTTTATTCAGCGCCCACATACATGTATACCTATACAAGAAGTCACATGAATTCCGCAACATTGTGTGACAGATATAACATGCGCGAGATGCTGCGCTATAACAACTTCTTTCCGCTCTATCTAACAGCAAAAGGTTAGGTAACATCCCGTAACCCTAACAGTTAATGCACGCCTATTGTTAATAAGCACACAAGCAATCACTTAAAGTTCGCATGTCGGAACAAACGCGGTTGCTTGCGCACACGAACACTTTTTCGTAAAAGCGATGGTTCCAGTGATTCGTATGCCGCAGCCGGCGTGGAAGATTCGACCAAGTTCCTCCGTACTGGCTTGGGTCCAGGGGCTGATGGTGGTGATTCGTTGTGGTCTAGTGCGTCATGGGTGTTTTCTTAGGTCCACGTTGCAGGCGAACCAAAAGTGTCCTGGTCGGTAAGCCTCGGCAGTTTTATCGCAGTGGTGTTCGGCGTCAACTCTGTATTTAAAGTTTGCTTTGCCAGCACTTCGAAAAGCGGTGGCGTTTCATTAGGCTCTGCATGTCTAGGGCGTAAATTGTTGGCGTGGGAAGCGGTGCATATTGCGCACTTTCACTATGTATTTCACGGCACTGAAAACCTGGGTCACCACCCCTTATTCCTTAGCCACGTTCACCACGTACAGTTTTCACCAAAACATTGTCCCCGACAACAAACATACGCTCCCACCCCTAAACAAATTCCTTTGCTGTTTTGCAATTTTTTGTTTGTCCTGCATGCTTTTCGCCTAATTCGGTTTCACCAGTGACGATTTTACGCGTGGCTGGCGTTTCAAAAAAACAGTTCAGTGGACGATCTGCCTGACACACTGCTTGGCGTGTTCCGGTGGGCCATGAAGAACCTATCAATGCTTTCTCGCTTCACCGGCTGCTTGCCCGAGGCCTCATTCTTAAGCACCTGTTTCAGTAAGGCCTTCTTCGCGGCTTCGACCATTCGTTCTGCAGCACCATAGGATCCTGTGTAAAATAGGGAATACGAACGTGTTTTATGTCATTGGTCTTGAGAAAATCAGGAAACTCAGTTGAGGTGAACGGGGGCTGGTTGTCACTGACCAGGACTTCTGCAAGCCTTAATAGCAAAGGCACACCAAAGGTTTTCCAGGGTCTTTAGGGCTGACGTTGATGACATGGTTCACACGTCTACACATTTTGTCACAGGGTCGATCAGTATAAGAAACACGTTCGTCCCCTTTTGATTAAAATCTACGTGCACGCAGGACCAACACTGCGTAGGGTAGTGCCACGGTTGAAGTAGAACAGGCCGTGCAGCTGGCTGTACTGCTTGGGAAATCTTGCATCTCTGCATTTGTTGTTAAATTTTCAAATCGATTTCTGTTCACCAGACGAAACTTCTGGCTAGCGTTTTCATGCGGCTTGCACCTGGGTGCACCTCATGTAGAATTGTTTAGCACGTGCTCCCTCAGCTGTTCCGGAATTACAACTTTTGCCCCCCCCCCCCACATCACGCACCCCAGCTCAAGTTATAGCTCATCACGACGAGCATAGCACGATTGAAATGCATCTTCATGCTGCCTGGGCCACCCGTTTAGCGTAAACTGAGCCATGCGGTTCAGTATTAAGCTTTGCTTTCTGAACCTTGATATCTCGTCCGCGTTCAACGGGAGGCATTGAAAAATTGACAAGCACTCTGGAGCCTCGTCTTTAGCGACTCCTGGTTAAAGCAACCTAGACAAAGCGTCTGCCACTTCTAGATATTTACCCCTTTTAAACTTTAGGCGATACCGGTAAGCTGCAACAAGCATTACGGTCCAACGTTGCATGCGTGCGGACGCTACAGTTGGAATACGCTTATCTTGCCCTAGTACCCCAAGTAACGGCTGATAATCTGTGTATATGGTAAATACTCGGTAATACAAGTACCGTAGAAACTTTTTGATTGATTGATATGTGGGGTTTAATGTCCCAAAACCACCATATGATTATAAGAGACGTCGTAGTGGAGGGCTCCGGAAATTTCGACCACCTGGGGTTCTTTAACGTGCGCCCAAATCTGAGCACACGGGCCTACAACATTTCCGCCTCCATCAGAAATGCAGCCGCCGCAGCCGGGATTGGATCCCGCGACCTGCGGGTCAGCAGCCGAGTACCTTAGCCACTAGACCACAGTGGCGGGGCAGAAACCTTTTACGCCATAGACTATAGGGAGTACAGGTTCAAGTTTGCGCAGCCCCATTCACCGCCCTAGCGGAAACAAGGTGAAGCTTCGGTCGCTTGAACGGGCCGCACTTGCTAGGATTTCCCATTGCGCACACGAAAAACGTCCTCTTTGGAGCGCTTATCATGCCTTTATCACGCTTAGGGAAGCTCTCCTTCGTCATTCTTGAAAGCGGGCACGCACTACTGCTGCATTTTGAGCTGCTACAAAAGTTTAAACATGACAAAGACCTCAAAACTGTTCGTCAAGTTCTACCATTTCCGGTGCAAGCAGTGCGAGAAGCAAAGGCGTCAAGAGTGGATTACGGCAGTTTGCCGATACTCCGTGGTCTCGTTACAGTGAAAGTTTTTTCGTCGTGCACAGTACTACAAACTATTATATACTGAAAAAAAACAAGATGGCTGCCCTCATATTGAAAGACAGCTTGTTTGTAAACTGAAACTACAGCAATTAGACAACCATTGTACATTTCGCTATAGGACTCTGACTTTTCGAGACAACCATTGGTAGTGCGAAAGCGATGAAACTCGTTAGCATAATACACTTAAAACACCGCACTGTAAGCCCTGCAAATATTTTATTCAGCTGATGGCTGTAGACTTCTCGTCACCGCTCACTGTGAACAGATTTGTGTTGTGGGTTCACGCTGAGCGTTTACACGTACAGGTCTTGCAAGCAACACCCACCGATAAGTTAGCATAATAAAGAACCCGGATGCTAGTATAAAAATCGTAAGTTTGATTCCCACATACGCCAGCTGAATTTCCATGGGAGCGGAACGCAGTAAGAGTGTGCTCCGATTTTGGTGCAGGAATGATAAACAGGGCGTGTTGGTGTCGACTATTGCAAGCGGTGGTGTGACGCTCAATGTAAACAGAAGTGGCGCTCGGTGTGTGCACCTTCTGTCCGTTGTCGTCCCGCCTTACACTTCAAGTATCTTTACGTGCACGTTCAAAAAAGAGAACCTCAGGGGGCCGGAATAAACCTGGAGGCCCATTACACGGCGTGCCTCTGCTTTGGTAGATGCGTTTCCATCATATCAGTTAGGCCTTTGCATACGCATACCCTTGCATGCGCCCGAGCCCGGAGTGATGAACGGCTGCAGCTATCAAAACGAAGTGAAAAAAACCTAGGCACATGTAAAGTTTTTGATGGTCTCGCGAAATTAGACGCGGTTATCAGGGGCAAATCTTGGCGTAACTAAAATATGCTCAATCATAGTGGGTATTATGTGCTATGACGATGACAAAGCGAGCTGTCAAAACAACCTAATCGACAATAGGATCAGTGAACACGCTACGTGATCAAGTGTATATATTATCCAAAATGAAATATGTGCGGCAAAAAACATGCATGGTCGAAGTTGACATAAAATATTTATTGTGCACATTATTAGACATTCAAAGGAGCTGCAAAAGTCTAAAGTGTCAGTGAACTCACGATACGACCTTGTTAACATCCGATGAAAACTTTGGCAAAAGAGAAACTCTTAGTAAACTGCACACACCGCAATAAAATGGTGCCAGGGACTGAACAGACCAGACGTAAGTTCAGTCTCTTCACACTGACCTCTTACTAAATTGAAAGACACGTGACAAACTTAAAATTCAAGCAATAAAAATCCGAACGATATATACAAATGCATGCGAAAGTGTGGTGTTAGTTTTGCGGCAGCTCCAAAAAGACATGAATTCCCCAGCAAATGCGCGTTTTTTGGTAAGATACATAAAAGTTCGCGCAGTCACCTCACTTTTAATGTCATAGAAAGGCAGCTGTTAGCCCGTGTGCTCAGATTTGGGTGCACGTTAAAGAACCCCAGGTGGTCGAAATTTCCTAAACCCTCCACTACGGTGTATCTCATAATTATATGGTAGTTTTGGGAAGTTATAACGCACACATTAATGAAAAGGCGGCTGTTCACGATAAACATTTACATAGCGCTCGCTCAAAGACACCGTGTTTGACTTGCTTGGTCGCACAGAGGTTGTCAATGAATCACTCTCGGTTCTAATAGGATGCTCACCATGAAGATGTTTTTATAAACTTTTTAAACTCTCGGAGCAAGTCAGAGGTGACGCTGCACGTGGAGGGCGACCAGACAACCGCGGTCGGTCGGTCGGTCGGTCGGTCGGTCGGTCGGTCGGTCGGTCGGTCGGTCGGTCGGACGGTCGGACGGTCGGTCGGTCGGTCGGATGGATGGATGGATGGATGATGGATGGATGGATGGATGGATGGATGGATGGATGGATGGATGGATGGATGGATGGATGGATGGATGGATGGATGGATGGATGGATGGATGGATGGATGGATGGATGGATGGATGGATGGATGGATGTGGCTGTACCCTTTAGATCGGGTGGTGGCTAGCGCCACCAAGCCGTAATACTTAATGAACCAGAAACTAGATTTATCTTTTCCCCTAAATAGTGCGGCTGAGGATTCGTACTTTGCAGTGAAGCGTTTAACTTTCACCCGTGCCTTGACTCAAGCCACCAATCAGATAACTTCCTTCTAGTTAATTCTACCGACTTAAAGTCTATTTTGCCCTCCCTGGCCCTAAACCCCAGTGCTTTGAAAAACTCTCCGCCATCATCCTGAACTATAGGGTGAAGCCCTTTACACAACATTGTCAAGTGCTCGGCAGTTTCTTCTTACTCTCCACACGCACTGCATACCGTGTCTACCCCTGCGTATTTGGCCCGATATGTCATGGTTCGCAATACTCCCGTCATGGCCTCAAACAGTAGAGAACTACCCCGAGTATTATCATAAATCCTTTCCTTGGCAATTTTCTGCTTAAAAGTTCGATAGATCTCTAATGCGGACATCTTAATCATGCCGATACTCCACATATCGGTCTCAGCTTCCTTCACCTCTTCTTAACCAATAATTATTTTTGGTTTGGCCCCCAATTGTTTTCCAAGTATTTACCAGTCAATTTTCTGGTTCGCTTCCGCCATTTTGTATCGACATTCTTCATGTACAAGTAGCTGAATACCTTCCTAGCCCAACGCTTCTCCTTCATTTCTCTCAATCGCTTCTGAAATTTTCTCTTGCTGCTAGCTTCCCTTCCCTCAAATTATGTCCATCCCATATCACCTTGTACTCCCTGATTAGGTGTATACCCGTGAGCTCCTAAGGCAAGCCTACGTATTCCACGTTGCTTAATTTCTAATCTTGCTTGAACTCTGATCTCATGCACAAGACCGCATTGCCGAACGTCAGACCAGGCACCACGACCCCTTTCCTTATACCTCTCACAACATCATACCTATTGTAATTCCACAGTGCCCTGTTTTTTATTAGCGCTGCATACCTGTTACCTTTAGTCGACACGTATATTTTGTGTTCCCTTAGGTACTCGGCCCCATTGCTTATCCATACGCCCAGATATTTGTATTTATCTGTTATCTCTAGCGTGACCTCCTGTATTCTAAGCTCACTACCTTCGTTATCATTGAAAATCATGACTGCTGATTTTTCCTTACTGAATCTGAAATCTAACCTATCTCCCTCATTACCGCAGGTGTCCACCAATCTCTGCAAATCTTCCTTGTTGTCGGCCATTGGCACTATATCACCTGCGTACATCAATGCTGGTAGTGCCTGTTCAATGAGTTTTCTTGTTTGACGAGAGAAGGGTTGAAGCCCAGTCCACTTCCCTCTAATTTGGCCTCTAATCCTTGTAGGTACATCATGAATAATAAGGGTTACAGGGGACCCCCCTGCCTAAGCACCCGTTTTACCTCTGCAGGCTTGGATACCTGTTTTTCCCACTTTGTAACTACCTTGTTACCTTTATCGATATCCTTTAAAATATTAGTGACTACAACTTCCACGCCTTGTGTGTCCAGTACTCCCCACAATTCCTCTTGAACCATGCGATCGTACGCTTCTATGATATCCAAAAATGGCAGTCACAGGGGCCTGTGTTCCTTTTCTGCTATTCCGATGCACTGCGTCAGTGAGAACAGATTGTCTTCCAACCTCCTGTGTTTCCGAAACCCATTCTGCAGTTCCCCCAGCGCCCCCTCATCCTCTATCTATGCCTGCAGTCTTTCCTTTTAATCTGCATCGCCAGCTTGTAGACCACTGATGTCACTGTTATAAGACGGTAGTTGTTTATGTCAGCTTTTTCCCCTTTTCCTTTATAGATCATGCTTATCCTGCTAAGTTTCCGTCTATCGGGAACATCTCCGTAGATTATTATTTTGCTCACTGCCTCTCTGAAATCCTGCTTAGACGTGGAACCTAATCTCTTTATCAGCATAATTGGAATGCCATCTGGGCCTGTTGATGTACTACTAGGAACCCTTTTCTCAGCCCTTTCCCACTGTTGCTTTGAAAATGGAGCCACTAATCCCATTGAAGTGAAAAATAAGTATGTACTATGCACTCTTCCATTCTAAAGTAAGTTATGGGATGTTAGTCTGGGGAACGACATCACAAGGGAATTACCATAAGTTAATAACTATACAAAAGAAAATATTGCGCGGCTTTGAAATTTACAGGGGGAATATACAAGACTTGCGCACTGCTCCACTATTCATTAAACATTCCATACTCAGAATTGATCAATTATATCATTTTAAATTACTTCAGTTAATACAAAAGACTAAGCTATATGAAGAAAGTTGCACCGAAAGACCACACTACAGTATGCGAGAACAAAAGAAGCGAGCTCCTAGAACAAGAACCAAGTATGGAAAACAAAGTATTGCTTACCAGGTACCTCAGGTTTTAAATACCCTTGCAGATCAATTGAACTTTAGGGCTAGTAGTGCGACTTTCAAGAGCCAAATAAAGAACTTATTCATAACCACCAGTCTACACTATCGAAACTACGTAATGGAGTCTCATGCCTCTGCAAATGCTTAAATTGTTTATAAACTTCTATGTCAATTATACGAGTGTATACCGCGGAATTCATTGTATCCGCATGCATTTTGTGTCTGTTTTTGAGTTGTTTCATTGATATTGTTTAGTTGTGAATTATAACGAGAGTGACCTCTAATTCTTGAAATGTGTTATGTAAACTCCTTATGCTATTTATGTTTGAATTTTGTGTTTACAATTTCAGGTTGCTTGAAACCAATGTATTGAATATATATATTGTTTAAGCTTTGCACTGTCACGGACTGCGGAGGGACAAGGGCCTTTGTCAGGCTGTTCGCCTTTAGCCCTTTGCCCCTGCAGTGAGCTCTGTATCCGGCTTACTTTAAATGAAAACACTACTACTACTACTACTACTACTACTACTACTACTACTACTACTACTACTACTACTACTACTACTACTACTGCTACTACTAATTGCGCCACTTGATTCATCCTAGTCTGTTGTGGTGCATAATGCACTTCTTTGTTGAAATTTTTCTGTCACCCTTGTTCTGATATATTGCCACATGGTTTGCTTGGGTGAGATCGAAGAGTGAAAGAGGACAAAGACGATATCTTTGAGCCGCTGCTTGGCTAGTCGACTCAACAATCCCATTGTAACAAGTGTGTCGTGAGTAACGTGACAAGACTGGTGGAGTTGCTGGGTACAACGTCTCACGATCCACCCGATGCCCAAGACCCCGCCCAGCAGCCGGAACACAAGCCCTGCACCCGTGGACACTCCTGTTCATAGAGTAAGCCGCCGCCAACGAGGCCTACCGCCTGAGACACCAACCACTGACGCAGTGACTATGACTTCGACATAAGATCCCGTGCAAGCTCCGACACCTTCCGCGCCGATCTACTGCACCGTGAAGAACCCGCTCATGCCTAGCCCCTTTCACGGAGAGCAGCACGAAGATGTTGACGACTGGCTGAGTGAGTTCGAACGTGTCGCAGCGATCAATTACTGAAATGATGCCGCGAAGCTCCGCAACGTGTACACTTGCCTAAAAGACGGTGTCAAGACGTGGTTTTTGAACAGGGATGATGTTCTGACATCTTGGCGCGAGTTCCAGCGTCACCTCCTGGAGACCTACAGGAGTCCCGACCGGCGCGAACGGCCGGAGCGTGCACTACAATCACGCGTCCAGATGCCCAACGAGACCGTCTCAATGTACGTCGAGGACATGACACGGCTTTTCAACCGAGCGGATCCTGCTATGGCCGAAGAAAAAAGTTTCACCACCTCATGCGTGGTGTGAACGAACAACTTTTTGCTGGTTTGGTGCGTAGTCCCCCCAAAAGTGTTGCTAAGTTCCTTACTGAAGCGGCAACATTGGAGCGAGTACTGCACCAACGGTCTGCCCTGTTTGACCGTCAAGTGAATGCTGCCTTAACTCCCGAAATTTTTGCCACCCCTGGGGGCAAGAGCCCCGAATGGATCCGTGAGATCATCCGATCTGTCGTTCGGGAAGAAATGGAAAAGATGTACCTGACTAGGCAAATTGATGTTGGTTCCATCACCAGTGTCATCCGTGACGAGGTCCAGCAGGTGCTGCACGCCCATCGTTTTCCGCCCATGTCGGTTGATCCTGAAACGCCTCCTGTGTCTACTGACAGTTACCGTCGTACGTACGCGGAAGCCTTGCGATCTGCCACGCCTCTTTCTGGTCAAGGAGTCCCGACCCAGACAGTGCCGCACGTCCTGATCCAGACAATGCCATACGTCCCCCTCCAGACAATGATGCCATCAGTCGCTATTCAGTCAGCGCACGTTAATTTGGACATCGATAGTCGCCGTGCACCGACGCGCAAGTCTGATCTCTGGCGTACGCCAGACAGACGACCCCTCTGCTATCATTGCGTTGAGGCTAGTCACATTTACCGCGAATGCCCATACCGGCAACTTGGACTGCGCTGATTTTCCGTCTATTACCTCATCCTCGAATCGGTCAAAGGCCATGGGATATCGAAGAGTATCTCGCGCAACAGCGTGTGCCCTTTACACGACGGCAATCGCGGTCACAATCTCCGAGGAGACCCGCAGCCACTGGGCCATGTTTCGGAGTGACGGCACGGGAACGCTCCCCGAGCCCTCGTCGGGAAAACTGAAGGCAGCGGCCTTCGGGGGCAAGGTCGCTGAGACTCAAAGTGCGGAAGACCTCCCATCGACGCTTGCACGCAACGCCGAAGGCATTTCGTCAGAGAATAATCGCAGTACCGAGAAACGCCGACATCCACATCTGAACCTAGTGACCGCGTGTCACTCGACATACCTGTGCTGATTGACGGTCTTCAGGTCAGTGCATTGGTAGACACTGGTGCAGACTATCCGATTATCAGCGGGAGGCTAGCGAAAGATCTCAGGAAAATGATCACGCCGTGGAATGGAACGCGAATTAGAACAGCTGGAAGACACGTTGTAACACTGCTGGGTCGCTGTACCGCAAGAGTGAAAATTCGTGCGTCAACGTTTGTGCTCAGCTGCCTCGTTCTTCGCGACTGTTCACGTCAGCTGATTATCGGCATGGACTTCCTTCGGGAATACAATGCCATCATAAATCTCCGTGAGCACATAAATCTCCGTGAGCGCATCGTGACCTTCTCGACTCAAGGCGCAACAGATCGAGACGCTGATAACTGCCGTATACCTGTGCTGCGTGTTGCTGACGACAGTGTGACGCTGCCACCTCGAGCAACTGTTCCCATCGAAGTCACTTGTGAAGACTTCCAAGACGGCGACGTGGTTGCTGAAAGCAACCTATCACTTCTGCTGCTCCAAGGTGTGTGCGCCGCCCGAAGTGTTGTGCACGTCCGTGACGGGCAGTCAACGATACTAGTTACGAACTTCAATTACGAGCACCGGCATCTTTTCCGCGGAACCACGCTAGCTTATGGAGAACCTGTTGCCGACGTCACGGAGTGCTTCGCGTCCGAGGAAACGCATGAGAATGAGGAATTTCTAGACCGCATCGACAATAATTCGACGCTGTCAGACGAGAAAAAGGCTGCACTTCATGACCTTGTAAGGGAGTTTCGATCTTGCTTCGCCTCTTCTTCTAAAGTCCGTCAGACACACCTCACGAAGCATCAAATTATTACCGACGATGACGTCTCCCACATCCGGCAGCAGCCTTATCGCGTTTCTGCCAAAAAACGCGAGGCTATTCAGACACAAGTAAAAGAGATGCTCGATGACGGGATTATTCAACCATCCAGCAGCGCTTGGTCCTCACCAGTCGTTCTAGTGCAGAAAAAAGACGGAACGCTGTGATTCTCTATCGACTACAGGAAGCTTAATAGCGTCACAAAAAAAGATGTCTACCCGCTTCCACGGGTCGACGACTTCCTCGACAGGTTACGACGCGCGAAGTACTTTTCGTCCATTGATCTAAAGAGTGGCTATTGGCAAATTGTAGTGGATGAACGAGACCGAGAAAAAAAGGGCAGCATATCCACGGAGTGAATGATGGAGAGTGGGGCGAATCATTCGTCCGTCCATGCGTCCGTCTATGTGACCGTCCATGAGTCTGTTCATGCGCCCGTCCCTGCGTTCGTTCATAAATCCGCCCCTGCGTCCGTTCATGCGTCCATCCATGCATCTGTCTGTGTGTCCGTTCGTCCATCTATTCGACACTCCAAGTCCCACAATCTCGCATCTTTTTATCATATATTCCCCATATAGAAGCACCGCCATTCAGTAGACATTCTAAGGACTAAACGAGAGGTGGCACACGCACACTTTCTTACGGCTTGCGCGTCGGGTCTACTTCCCACCTTCAACCACCTTGAGTTCATGGTATATACTAGTTCACTGCATTCATAGCACTGCGGCCCAATGCTCGCTAAACCTTTCTAAAACCAAGGAGGTTACGCCCAGCGAGTATAACGTAGCAACCTTTCTTATAAGATAGTGCTCATTGTACATGCCAGTGGCTGCTAATGTGAAATGAGAGACAGGAGGATTCAGCTTTTAATTTCTTACGGCTTGCGCTTCGTATCTGCTTCCCCCCTTTAACCACCTCGAATTCATTCATGGTATATACTAGTTCATTGTATTCATGGCCCTGCTGCTCAATGCTCGCTAAACCTTTCTAAAACTAAGGAGGTTACGCCCAGCGAGTAAAATATAGCAACCTTTTCTTGTCCGATAGTGCTCAATGTACATGCCAATGGCTGCTAATGGGGACCGCAGCGTGCGCGTTGACTAGGAGCCGAATGCTCCTGTCTCTCATTCCCCATCAGCAGCCATTGGCATGTACACTGAGCACTATTTTTTATTTTTAAACAACGCACAGAAGAAATCTCTCACCGGCACTGCCTTGAAGGTCAAATGTTATACCTATTTCGGGTATGTGCCACTGGTGGTTACGTACTACGAAGGACGCACATGCCACGCCATAAGGAGCTTCGCCCCTAAAAACCACGTTTGCGACTCCAGACGGACTTTACGAATTCCGAGTTCTTCCCTTCGGCCTCTTTTCTGCACCAGCCACTTTTCAGAGGATGATGGACACAGTTCTCGCTGGCTTCAAGTGGCAAAGCTGCCTTGTCTACCTCGATGATGTGGTCATCTTTTCCGAGAGCTTCGAAGAACATCTGAAGCGTCTGAGAAAGGTTCTGAAAGCCATTCTCACAGCTGAACTCACGCTGAAACCTCATAAATGCCATTTCGGCTATGAAGAGCTAAAATTTCTGGGACATGTCATTAGTGCGGATGGATTGCGACCTGATCCAGACAAAATTGCTGCTGTCGCCGCCTTCCCTGTTCCATCAGATAAAAGAGCAGTACGCCGTTTCCTCGGCTTAAGCGCGTATTATCGCCGATTTATCGCCAACTTCTCGAAGATAGCTGAACCTCTTACGCGACTCACCCGAGATGACATGCCCTTTACTTGGGGCACAGAACAAGATACAGCGTTCACAGAGTTACGACAGAGAATGCAAACAGCCCCTGTTCTTGTCCATTTTGATGAGGACGCTGCTACATAAATTCATACAGATGCCAGCAACGTCGTACTTGGCGCTGTCCTTGTACCACGACACGGCAGCGTTGAGCATGTGATAGCTTACGCCAGTCGTACTCTTTCTCGAGCCGAGGCCAACTATTCTACGTCAGAAAAAGAATGCCTCGCAGTCGTGTGGGCGACGACCAAATTCCGCCCTTACCTCTACGGTCGTCCCTTCAAAGTGGTGACTGACCACCACTCGCTCTGCTGGCTGGCAAATCTCAGAGATCCATCCGGCCGTCTCGCCCGGTGGAGTTTGCGTTTGCAGGAGTTCGATATTACGATTCTGTACAGGTCAGGGTGCAAACACGAAGACGCCGACACACTTTCTCGAGCGCCTGTGGGAAACGCTGTCAGGGGCTCCGAAGATGAAGATGCCTTTCTCGGAGCAGTTAGCGACTCCGAATTTATGTCAAAGCAGCGGGCAGACGACGAGTTACGCCCAGTCATTGATTCCCTGGAAGGCCGGAATTCAAGCAATGCATTTTTAATGCATGCCTATTATTTAACTTATGAATGATACATTTGGATCCCGGCTGCGGCGGCTGCGTTTCCGATGGAGGCGGAAATGTTGTAGGCCCGTGTGCTCAAATTTGGGTGCACGTTAAAGAACCCCAGGTGGTCTAAATTTCCGGAGCCCTCCACTACGGCGTCTCTCATAATCATATAGTGGTTTTGGGACGTTAAACCCCACATATCAATCAATCAGGCCGGAACTCTGAGGTCCCTCAACACGTTGCTCGCGAACTGTCCTCTTTTTGTCTAAGAGGCATTCTTTACAAGATAAACACCCGTGGTAGCGACAAAGCCTTCCTACTCGTTGTTCCTACCGGCATGCGTGATGAGATCCTCCTTGTGTGCCACGACGAGCCCACGTCAGAACATTTGGGCTATTCGCGAACTCTCGCCAGAGTGCGCCATTGTATCAAGTTTGGCGTGAAAAACGTGACAATATTAATAGCTTCGTCCCCTTCTAGCCTAGCACCTTGAGCTGTAGTTATAAACCTCTGCTCTAGACTCGTCTCATTTCTTAGGTAGTATAGATGGTTTCAAAATTTTGCAGCTGCCTTTCTATCTTTTTTATGTACTTCTGCCAGCCACTGAGCTCCCTTTCTTCTAATCTTTTAATTCATCAGAAGGGATGCATCCCTTGTACAGCTTAGAAAAATTTCCCATTTTCTTTCAACATCATCTGTTGGTTCACTCCGCTGGTTAGCATGTTTTTTTTCCTAGAGGCTTCCTGAGGTTTTTCTATGGCTCTCTTAACTTCCTCATCCCACCAACTTTTCGGTTTGTGTCTTCTTTTCCGGGGCGACTTGTCACGTGTCTTAGCAAGCTCTAGCTCAAACAGTGTAATTTGATTCGTGTATGTCCACACTGTTTTATTATCCTCGGTGATTACTTTCTCAATTTGTTTAGTGGCTATTTCAATTTGCCTTTCAGAATAAAAGTTTGCCTGTAGGGGCTCATCTTGTCTCCTTCCCACTTTCACTGCTCTTCGAAAACTTTGCTTGATAAGTCTATGATCACTTCCCAGACTTCTGGACCCACCTTCATCTATGTGCATTCCCCTGAGCTTATCATACATCCTGTGTGACATCAGTGCGTAATCTATCGTCGACTGCAGCCTTCCTACCTCCCATGTTATTTCCCATCACACTTCTCGGCACCGTTGCAAATGATCAAATTAGGCCTTTCACACATATCCATGATCATTCTGCCTGTCGGCTCGGTATACTCATCTATATCTTCTATATGCGCATTCATATCTCCTAGTATAATTATCTCGCACTCTCCTCCTAGCTCCTGAATGTCATTTGATATACACTCTACCATTGCCTGGTTTTCCTCTCTGGCCTTTGCTCCCGTCCACAAGTACACGATACCGAGGAGTGTCATTTGCCCTGCCGCTTTCCCTTTTAGCCATAAATGCTGCTTGCACTCCTGCTTCACCCTTTTCCAGTCTGTACTTTTATGAATGAATGTCCCAATACCACCCCCTTTCTGCTGCCTTCTGTTCTACTACAATATCGCCACGCGTAGTCCGCATTGTTAGAGGTTGTTCCATGTCCCTGAGATGTGTTTCTACAAAACCAAATACCATCGGCATCTCCTCCCTTAGTTGTTCTTCTATCTCTTCCCACTTCACCCTGTTCCTATCACCCTGCATGTTAATATACCCTATGTATGAATTGGCTCGGCGCTCGTGGCTACTTCTATTTCTGCCCGAACTCTACCTATCTTAGATACTGGTGCCACTTTGGAATTGTATCTGTCCATACCACCTATCAAAGAGTCTCCCTGGTTGTTTTCCTTGTTACTGCGTCTCTCATATTCATATGGTGGTTTTGGGACGTTAAACCCCACATATGAATCAATGTTTTCCTTGTTACTAGCTATCCTGCACCCCAAAAGGCCCGCTTGCCCCCCCCCCCAAAAAAACCTACTCCGCGTCCTGCAAGTCGCCAACCCACATCATGACCTTGCCGCCCATCGAATTGAATTTTGTCTTGTTGAAAACCACCCCACCTATGCACCTCTCTGTTTATTTCCACCACCTCAAAGCCTTTCTTTCGACTCATCCACGATATCTCTTGGTTTGCGTTGACAACCGCTCTTTGCAGGTTGCTATCACGCACCGGTACCTCCGGTATCGTGCATAACACTACCTGTACCTGAGGAGAAGTGGCGCGCATGTCACGCCTTTCGCCAGTGTGATTGGTAGTCCTGCTGTACCTTCATTTAAGACATCGTTCAAATCGCCTGAAATTATCACGAGGTTTTGTCTATCAGCTGTAGTTTGAAGTTATGCGCTCGCTTGCCTCATGACTGCTTCCAGCTTGCGTCGTAGGAACGCCCCTACTGCAACACTCTTGTCACCTCTTGCCCTCTCTTTGATGGCTTCTGTGCACCGATTTAAATTCGACTCTCCGGCGATTATAGCATGCTGTGACTTTTCAGCTGGAGCGTCTTGCACCTGGGGGTAACTTGCACCTGTGACGCCGGCTGATTTGTCCCCTCCCAGCCCCACCAGTACTTCGCTGAAGCAGGGACTTGCGACAATTGAACCGGCTGAACCAGTTTTTTCCAAACTTTCTTGCTCTTTCTTCTCCGCCGTTCTGGTTGCCGGTTCCCTACTGTTCTCTCCGTCGGCCAATCCTCTGTTCACCTTGGCTAGTGCTTCCTCAGTGGACTTCAGCCTTTCTCCCGTAGATCTTTTTCTCTTGCTCTGTCGCCAACGCAGTCTCGAGCTCGGTGATTCTCATAAGCAGGTCACTCCGGGCAACCATAATTTTCTCCATTTTTTCCTCGACCTCACATTGCCTGCATTTCGCGTCAGTCTCTTCTCCTTTCGCTTCTACACTTGGGTCCACTTTCAAACCAACCCCACATCCTGAACACTTTGCAGTCTTTTTAACCATGTCTTTCCGACGCCAATGATCCCTATAGCTTGTCTCACTCGATAATTACAAAACTCTAGCCCTCCCTACGAAAAAGAGAAACGCGTGTGGCGCAGCGCTCCCTTGGCCAAGGTTGGGAGGCCCATGGCAAGGCGCTTCGGGTTCACACTGAGCATACTCTTTTTCTGCTTCTGTCAGTGTAGGGGACGCAAAGGCGACTGGATTTTCATCAGCTTCAGCTGTCTCGTGGAAAAACACAGCACGTAAGCCGTAGGACGACGCATCGCAGAGCATTGCGAGTGGTTTCTGGACGTCACAGAATGTCAGCACCTTGCTGCTTGTCATCAAGTGTTTCGTGGCTTTAAAAGTATCGCTGAATTCTTCCCAGGACCATTTTTTCTTTATTTTTTAGTAGCCGGTAGAACAGCTCCGCTCCTGTCGAGGCGTTTTGAAGAAACCTAAAATAAATATTCCACATTTCTAATACGCCTTAAGCTCTGTAACTGTAGTGGGCTCTGGTGCTTGTAAGATTGCCCTCTTATTTTTGTCTGTGGGGTAAATGCCTTCTGCCATAACCTTGTCACCCAAATATGTAAGCGATTTTTGGAGGAACCAGCATTTATTCATGTTGAGAGTTACGTTATATTCGCTCAACCTTTGCAAGACACGTTCTAGTGTGTACTGGCAATCGTCCGTGTCAGACGCTGTCGTGATCACATCATTGATATAGCAGCCCACGCGTGGGATGCCTTGAAGAACCTCATCCATCATCGCCTGAAAGATAGCGGGCTCGCTTGGCACCCTGTAAGGAAGGCGCTAGAACTCAAACAACTCTAGAGTGGTGTTTACTGTCCACAACGGAGGCGACTCTGGAGTAACTGGGAGCTGTTGATATGCCGACGACAGGTCTAGTACACTGAACACCCTACCGCCAGCTCTGGCGGTGTACAAGTCCTCTGTTTTCGGATGTGAATAATGATCTGTCATCAAAGAGGGGTTTACTGTTGTTTTGTAGTTGCCACACAACCGAACGCTGCCGTTCTCTTTTACAACCGTGACCATGCAGTGGCGTAGCCCAGTCACTGCGCATTACAGGGCACATCATGCCAGTCTCAACCAGTTCCCGCAGTTTTTGCTCAACTTTCTCCTTTAATGCAAAGGGGACTGGCCTAGCGCGGTAGAACACCGACGTCTTGCCCTGCTTTAAGACAATCTTCGTTTGAAACTTCCTAATTGGGAACAATTTTGGTGAGAACAGAGCAGGGTATTTTTGCTTCAGAGCTGCAACTCAGTCTCCTAGCGCAATTTGACTAATCTGCAGCCAGTCAAGTTTTAGTCATTTGACCTGATTTCTCCCGATCAGAACGGGTGACTTTCTGCCATCGCTCATTACAACAATCATGGCTAACGTCATACTCTGGTCTTTGTACTTAACAGCCACATCACACTGCCCTTTTAGCTGTATTTGCTCGCTAGTATAGGTGCGCAGTGACATTTTGCACGGTTCACACTTCACGTGTGAAAAGTGAGAATCGTACACTTGTTCCGGAATAATGGATACTGCCACCCACGTACCAATTTGCATATTCGATGCCCGCTCTTCTACTTCTATGCTTACTTCGTAACATTACTGGGTTGCATTAACCAAATGATACAGTTCATGGCCCGATTCCTCGTCAGAAAATTCGAGCGCATGCGTGCTCTTCGGTCTCGCTCTAGAATTCGGGCACATGTGTTTCAGATAACCTACTTCCGAACATTTCCGACAAGTAGTATTTTTGTACTAACACACTTCTAACGAGTGTCCTCTGCCGCACCTTTCACAGTTTTCACTCTTGCAGGCTCTCTTTCTTTTGGGCTTAACAGGTCTCTGGTGTTGACGGCATTGACCCTTCACAACGTGCAGTTGTGCCTCCTGTTCTCTAGACTACATCTGCTCAGTGTCTCTAGCCGCTAGCTCTCTGTCGAGGGCAATTCTGCAAGCGCCATCGAATGTCAGCTCTCGTTCAGTAGACAACGCGCGCTCGGTTTCTTTATTTCGTATCAAACAAATAAGTGGAATGCAAGTTGTGAAATTCTTCAACAAGAGATACATTGTAGCCAGACACAAGGTAGCAAGCGATAATAATGTATAAGCAAAAACAAATGGACCCCTTAACAAAGTATTTCCCGTTCGTTGTAGGTTGATATAGCAAAATATGATATACTAGATTTAATGAGTAAAAGAAGACCACACCTTCGGCGCCAAACCCTATCCAATCTGTATGCGTTAGGCACTTCAAGCACTATTTCCTGCGTGTTTATGTCTGCAGTAAGCAATGTTTCAATAAATATTGCAATATTAGCAGAGCTGTCATCAAGGACGGCTCCTATTGAGTCTTTTTTGGAAGGAAGGTTGGTACAATTTCCGAAAGAAACGAAATATTATAATAGGCGGTGCCTTCCGGCTAGGGGGATTGTGGCTGTGTATCATTGCAGGACAACGGGGATGAGGTTTGCACAAACATTTTCGCGCAAACTTTTTTGCTTGCGGAAGCGTCGCCGAATGCTCATATATTATTTCAATAAAGATTTTCCTGAAATATGAAAAGGCGCAATGGGGGAGAAGAAATTTTACCATCACATTTGAGGCACGCTATAGTTTTAAAAAGTGGGCCTCTCTGAAGTATGGCCAAATGTGCATCCGTAACCGTGGCTTCAGGTGCGTACATCAAATATAATAATTGACCTGTCGGGTTTAACTTTAACCACGATTCGGCACGTCGTACATGAGGGCTCCAGAAATTGCGACCATATGATGCTTTTTGCTGCACACTGACAACGCACAATACGCGGGTTTTTAGTGTGTCGCCTCTACACCGCTGCGGCACAAATTCAAACCGCATTTTCGCTTGAGGCGAAAAAGCTTAAGACCATGTGGTTAGATATAGGCGCATGTTAAAATCCCCGGGTTGTGGAATTTTCCGTAGGCCTCTACTACGACGTTTCTCATATTCATACAGTGGTTTTGTGACGTTAAACGCACCAATCATTATTAAGGTTTTAACGCGACACTTCCAATAGGTCAGCAGTTTAGCACCCTGTAACTACTCCATCCCTATATGTGCTCGGAAGAGCCTCTCACATGGACATGGTACTAGGGTTGACTGTCGGTGCTTTTGTTTGACATGCACTACTGTGGGGTGGAACTTTCTTGAGTTTCAGACAAAAAGCGGCACGAAGACAGAAAGAAAGATTAAAAACCACCGGTATGTGCTGCAAACGCACAGGCAAGCACTATTCTTAGAAATTCTACAATTTATTCAACTGAACTGTGGACTTAGGACAGAAAATAATATAAAGGGCAAGAATAAGCAGAGAATGAACAATAATCAAGATGAAAAATTGGAATATTTGGTGCAGATTTATTGTGGCTAACAGCGCGAAAGCACAAACGCAGATTAGAAGTGGACACGGTGCAGCACTGTCTATGCATTGTCGCGATTGTCAGTTACTTTTTGACAAAACAAACGTGATATCCAGACACCAAGAGAAGCTATCAAAAGAGAATATAAAGGCGTTTTTTGTAAATATAAGTGGTTAAATTTGTAAATGTATAAATATATACTTTGTAAGCGTTATTGATCATGTTCCTTTTTTTCGATTCCTCTAAAATTGTGCATATTTTTTCCTAGATATAGACTTAAAACATGTATGAATGCCGATTTCGATGCTACT
Organism: Rhipicephalus annulatus; assembly: GCA_013436015.1. NCBI lineage: Eukaryota > Metazoa > Arthropoda > Arachnida > Ixodida > Ixodidae > Rhipicephalus > Rhipicephalus annulatus. The sequence continues at coordinate 31,470 of WOVY01005882.1, read as the reverse complement.
GCTGCCAAGTGAGGGCCTTTAGGCACACTCAAGCTGTATGATTTAGCTTTTCACCTGACGGACCTCCAACACGTTTGTTGGAAAATAAAAACTTGTCTGATTCTGATTTTTCTCATTTTATTAGTCCAGTTTTTGGTGAGCACAAGTTGTTATCAATAGAAGACCTCAACAAGCCGCAACTGACTACATTGAGTTCATGTCGTTGTTCATAGTAGCGTGAGCTGCCTTGTGTAGTCACTTCGAGAAGTGAAATGCTATTTACGAGTAAAGGAGACGTTTGCCAGATTTCATTTGTAAAACAGCGAGTTAGAGCATACCGTAATATGGCTTGCCTAAGTACATGGTCATCTTGAAGTAGTAGATTGGACCTTCAGAATTATCAATGACAGAAGCTCTTGTGAGCCGTAAATTTCAACTTTACTACTGTTTCTTTTTACGAATGTCATGAAGTATCAATTATTATTTATGGACTGGCATTCAAACTGGACGAAAGGAGCATGCAGTTCACAAAACTATATCCCACAGTCTGTTTATAGACCTAAGATGTGAAACAGAAGAGTTAAAAGTCACCAGTCGTTTAAAATATGATATCTGTGCTGGCGTCTTGCGCGTCGGAGCCAGCTGCTCGCAGTTGAATACGACTCAATAGTGCCTCCAGCCAGTGCGACAAGTTCAGCTTTTTATTGCCTGCAAGTACTGCAATGTCATCGTCTGCTTCGTCGGATCACAATGTTTACAGGATAATATATGAAATAACACTCAGAGGATAACTATAGTGGAGTGCAAGGCGGCGAGTATGAGTTTGCGTCTGACGTACGTACGCCGTTCTTGGTAAGAAAACTCTAAATAGAGCGTTTATAACTTGGAAGTTGTCGAAAAAATTTGCTTCCAAAATAGTAATTTTCATCAGCTCTAATGCAAAGGGGTTTTTTGACAAGTTAAACGTACGGCAAAAGAAGAAATTAAAATTAAGAAATGATCGAAGGTGGTGTTTCATTTCTCAAATGAATAACTCACCATATGTTGCTTGAAGGTTGTGTTCTATTTCATACTTTCAATTGGCTCCTCTCTTTTAGGGCTATTTAGTGTTGTCCTACTCCCACCCTGATAGCAGTTTCGTAACTGCTTCAAGATTTGGCTATCAGCTGTCAGCAAAAGATCGCTGCCTCAAATAGCTGGGACGACTATTGCCCGAACGATGTGAATGTCGGCAGAGTACTGGCGGCGCAGGGGAACGTGAACAACCCTTCGTCTTTCTGTCAATGTTGGGGACGTGCTGCCAAAAGTTTTGAATGCAACCCGTGTCTCTCCCAGTACCCGCAAATGTAGTTTGGTGGCGAGTTCTTCCGTAATGAAAGATCGCTCACTGCCGCCATTACGAATTCCTCGGGCGACTCTTGATCTGCCGTTCTGGATGACGAAAGCGTGAAGAGTGTGCGGGTATACTTCGCTGTCAGTTCTTTTGCTCCCACTCGGTGAACCCTTGTCACACAGAATAACCGCTTGTGATGACCCGGTTCCTTCTGTGCTGCCGGAGGAGTCCACTGGACGAGAAGGTGTCATTGTATGGTTCGTTTTGTTGTGCGGGTTGCACATACTTGTTGCATGCCTCCCGTGGCAACTGGATCAAGTGAGTTTAACGCAGCACGAACGTGCCTGGTGGCCTAGGGATGTGCATCGATAGCAGCTGTTTTCCTTCGCTAGCATTCATTTCTTAGAATCGATGGTGAGGTTGGCGTCACAAGTGCGAGTGCCAGGTTTCTTCAACTTCCAGAAAAAACACTCACTCCAGCTGCTCAATGGGTAGTGTAGTACCGAAGCGGTGCTGGTGCTGCGGTCTCATTCTCTCTGATGACTGAGAGCGTGGTTTATAACAGGTTGCTCTGAAAATGGCTGACCCTGCTCCCGGGTTTCAGCCCCACGATGTGGAGAAAAACTATCGGTCGGCGCATAAACCAGACCGAACATCGTTTCTTGTTTTCAACTTCTTCTTTTAATGCAGTGTGAGCCTGCCCGCGTTCAGTCCTCCTTTTTCTGCAGTAGCATTTGAGGTACACTTGCACACACGCGCACGCACGCACACACAAGCACATGCACACAGCGAATGCATGCGGATATTATTAGTGAATTCAACAGACCATCGGCAAACAAGACACTGTAGAGTACACGACATTTTTTGTTTTGTCGGGGGCCACTGGAATGCCAGTAGGTAGCGATTTTTCAGTGATAATTGTATACCTTTAAAAGGTGATAACAGCATTTATTTTTATTATGCTTGCTTATTGGCCTAAAAGTTACACATGTTGACACGATATCTTGATTGAGCGTGTGTACAAATATGAGTCAAGTTTCTCACAAAAGATAAAGCGAATGGCACTAAGTCAGCGAGTCACATTATCGTTGCAGACATTTTCACCTTTAGAACGCTCCCATAGATTGAATGTCGCTGTCATTGGTTGTTTCCAACAAAGAATACACGCTGACCCGTGCTCTTTGATAGTAGAATTTTGTTGCCTCATGGTTAGAAAGCATCGAATCCAGTTCATTGTGGCACAGTACCACTGGTAGACAAACAACACACCTAAAATTATTCCAGCACACGTTTTCTAGGCCGTCAAATAACGCTTAATACGAGAGCATGTGTCATGAGAGCAAGCTCATTCTTGAACACACGCTCCCCAACAGCTGTCAAAACACATTTGGCAGACAAGCTACAGCACATGCATGGGCTAGCCTTTTTTAGTCTGTAGAGACGCCACCACGGTCGAGCAGCACAATATTTTCTCAATGCAGGCAGTTAAAAAGGTAATTTATGAAATTAAGGCGTCGATGTTGCTTTCGGTGTCGGCGCGGGCGTTGTTGATCGTGAACGAAAAGTTATCTTGTCCGATGCTGAAAAATTGGGACAGTTGCAAATAAAAGAAGAATTTTCGACTCCGAATTTTGACGGACCACCTTCAGCTCTTTTCATTAAATTGTAGTAATCGAAAGTTTAAACTTCTAGAGTAGCACTCTACAATAAAAGGTTGTCGCCAAGTGCTTGATGTAACAACTAATGACAGAATAATGCTATCATGCTCAGCTCTTTCTAGGTGAAGCTTACAGATCGAGCTTTTTTTCCCATTCGGTACTTGTTGATCTACTTTCCCTACTTTTCTATGTTTCTGTTTGTACAACAAAGGGTTTTTGAAGAGGTGCTACATTTGCCCGGTATTTTCCCAATAGCCTTTACGGTGTCTGCAAAGTTAAACAACACGAAGGAGGAAAAGAAAACACAGCTGACTGGCCAATACACCTGAGTGGGTATGAGCCATATTTTTGAGGCATCATCGTCATCATCATCAACAGAACCAGAACTTAATTACTGAATTAGCTTCCTTCAATGATGGTGCTTTTTGAACAGCGTCACTTGTCGCCTTAGACAAGACCTAATACGCACACAAGTACAAAAATAGGCCGACAGCTTTGTTGGTATACAAAAGCACATGGAATATTCTCATCAAATAGAAATGAGAAATCAAAAGCGGCTAAAAAGCTTCCGCCTATACTTAGCCTCTGGATAATACAGTAGTGCGTGTGCCCCTCCAAATCGGCAGAAAAAAGCAACATAATAATGTCACTTAGAACATGACAGATTTAAGGTGACAATAGTACCCAAGTTTGAAACGTCACTGAAAAGAAACATGGAAATTCAAAAAAGCAGTCCAGCAGAACTTTGTTCTTTATAATAAAACCAAACACGCTCTGTTTGAAACCAATGAAAACAAAAGATTCCTCATACATGACTCAGTATAAATACAATCTCACATTTTGAGAGAAAGATTGATCGTTCAGTAACGTCCCCGTCATCAGCTTTCATGTTCAGAAACACCTTCAGTATTTTTTTCAATTTAAAAAGAAAAATATTAGGAACAGTAACTATCAACAGTAACTATCAAAGTCCTCATAGTTACAAATATAACAGATTTTGGTGCTAGGCGGATGTACTTGACAGAACACAAGCGTGCTAAAGGTGCGGTTAGAGAGTCATAGCAAAAGGTAGGTTGAGCTAAAGTAAGCTATTTCACACTCAATTGAGGCAGAGCGCGCGGCAAGAAAGTCTATGCCCAGGTCCTGTTTTTGAGAGCACTTCTTGAGCACGTCAAATAACACAGTTTAAGAATGGTCAACCACACCAGTACATACGGAGCACATCCCAAGCACAAGAGGCTCCACCATTTGGGACTTGAATGAGTGGCACTGTGGGCGGTGTCAGAACCTTCTTAAGACGGCGATGAAGCTTCGAGTTCATCAATGATGTGCAGGCCCCTGTGCCTACAAAGGCAACAGGGGCATCGTCTATTTCAACGTCAATGAGGTTGCGTCGTGTCGGCAGTTTGGTCAGAGGATTTCGCTGGTGAGTCGTCAATGCTGCACCAACTATGAGAGCTGCATCGTCTAGTTTTTCTAAGGCAGGTGTGCATTCAGCGAAAAAGGACGGCGAAATTGGGGTCAGCACGACATGGGTGACGAGCAGCGTTGAGTGGGAGGTGGGCGTGAGGGGATAGCGACTGACGATAAGGCATCGGCGAAACGTCACCATCGGTTTGCTGAGGCGACTCACAATGAATTTCCAAGTGGTCATCATCTGCCTCTGTGTGAGGACTGTAGTCATAGGAAGGCTGACAGGAATACCACCTTATATTGCAATAGCTGTACACTGGACCAATACGGCAGTAGTTGAAGCAAATTGGCCGGTCATCAGCATTCCTTCACTCGGTGGGCTTGCAAGAGTGCCCTTTGGGCCTCTAGCCTTGGGGACACGTAAGAAGTAAACGATGGTCATTCGGGGGGGGGGGGGGGGGGTGGGGGGGGGAGTGTCGGCGCATTCCTCAATGTCGACATTGTCGGCCCCTCAGAATATGCCAGGGTCTTACAGCTGGCGCAGAACAAGTATCGTCGCTGTGGTTGCCGCTGCGGGACACAGACCTGCTTGTGCCAACGTGAAAGAAACCAAGTGTCAACCACTCTGTAGTTTCGTTATATACCGTCTTTCAACCCACTACCATTACCAAAACGCCGCAGGGTAAGAGTAGACAAAAGACAGAAATATAGTTCGAGATTGTACACGGAGTACGCACAGTCTCCAGTTAAGATATCAGAGCGGCAACAACACAATTTTTTCTTCAATTGTCATCCTCATCGCGTTGATGAACCATTCCTTATTGGTGTTCATTACTGCTTGTATCAATATTGTTTCGAACAAAAAAGAAGCTTTAAGTTTACCCTTGTTTCCTTCGGTTTGTGCAGGCTACACTGAAGAATTGCTAGATGCTTCTTGTGCATATGCATCGACCTGCCAACTGCGCCCGTATAACCATTCTATATGGGTACTTGTTGGGCATTCAGTTGTAGTATAGTCAAAATTTATTGGCAAACGAATGCAGTGAGCACACAATTATTGAACAAAATAGCTTCACAGAAAAGTTTATGATAAGTTCAAATTGGTCCAAGTTACAACCAATGCTGTCAATACGTTGAAGTAGGCATGTGGGGTCCTAATGTACTTTCCAGTTTGAGGCACCACGAGAAACTGACTGGGTCACAACACAAGAATATTCGGTCACGTGCAGCGTTGTTTTTTAGCTGCGTTCTTTCCATATACAGAGGAACCTTGTTCACAATACATCAAGTAAATAGGTAGCTCAAACTGTTATAAGTGACAGGTTACGGGATAGGAAAGTGAACTTATCAGTCATATCGCATGCCTTTGAACTTGTCAGGTATCATGCCTGATTCACGGAATACTGCAGACCTGAAGTCACGTCGTATGGCTCAAAGCGACCGGCCACTTTTCCATTCAAACATCAGAAAATCTTGTCTGTCGTTGTTAAGAAATAATTATTACAATATATGATGTTTTCACATTAGTGTTAATGATTTTTTTTCCTTGCAATGAAACGTAGTCCATGTGGTACACTTTCACAGGCCTTACTTTTTGAATAAAAGAACAGAAGAAAGCATTATTACAAATAAGTAAGAAAAACAGGGGTTGGAGAAGATTTATATTTCCACCAAATTGAGACATAGCAAGCACTGTACATTCCTACAGCAGCTAACAGAAAAAAGCAAAAAAAAAACACGATCACCCATGATATCAAGTATGAACACAATGATTTTTTACCCACTTAAGGACCCGTGACATTATCAGGCAACTGCTTTTTGAGGTTTTCTACGTGATTCTTTCTTTTCCTGCCTCGACTGTATAGAGTTCTCCAGAACAGATTTGCTGTACTCTTGGAGTCTGTAGTCTTTTAGGGAACAAACGTTCAACTGTCCGTGTCGTAAGCCTAATGAGCAATCCCGAAAACAAGGGAACCTTGGAATCAAAAAAAAAAGTTTGCAGCATATCCACGGAGTGAATAATGGAGAGTGGGGCGAAGCATTCGTCCGTCCATGCGTCCGTCTGTGTGACCGTCCATGCGTCTGTTCGTGCGCCCGTCCCTGCGTTCGTTCATGCATCCGCCCCTGCGTCCGTTCATGCGTCCATCCATGCATCTGTCTGTGTGTCCGTTCGTCCATCTATTCAACACTCCAAGTCCCACTATCTCGCATCTTTTTATCATATATTCCCCATATAGAAGCACCGCCATTCAGTGGACATTCCAAGAACTAAACGAGAGGTGGCACACGCACACTTTCTTACGGCTTCCGCTTCGGGTCTACTTCCCACCTTCAACCACCTTGAGTTCATGGTATATACTAGTTCACTGTATTCATGGCACTGCAGCCCAATGCTCGCTAAACCTTTCTAAAACCAAGTAGGTTACGCCCAGCGAGTATAAAGTAGCAACCTTTTCCTGTCAGATAGTGCCCAATGTACATGCCAGTGGCTGCTAAGGTGAAATGAGAGACAGGAGGATTCAGCTTTTAATTTCTTACGGCTTGCGCTTCGTATCTGCTTCGCCCCTTTGACCACCTCGAATTCATTCATGGTATTTACTAGTTCATTGTATTCATGGCCCTGCGGCTCAACGCTCGCTAAACCTTTCCAAAACTAAGGAGGTTACACCCAGCGAGTATAATGTAGCAACCCTTTCTTGTCCGATAGTGCTCAATGTACGTGCCAATGGCTGCTAATGGGGATCGCAGCGTGCGCGTTGACTAAAAGTCGAATGCTCCTGTCTCTCATTCCCCTTAGCAGCCATTGGCATGTACATTGAGCACTATTTTTTATTGTTAAACAACGCACAGAAGAAATCTCTCACCGGCACCACCTTGGAGGTCAAAATGTTATACTTGGCACCACCTTGCAGGTCAAAGCGTAAGACTGGTTACATACTACGACGGGACGCGGGACGAACGGGTGCCGCTATAAGGAGCTTTGCCCCTAATATTCAATGCACCAACCTAGAGCTTCATGTTTCAATGCTGGGATTACTCCGGCCGCATCGCGACTTTTTTTTCTTTTTTTATCAGCTAATGTGCAAATATAGTGTGATTTCAGGCTGGACATACTAAAGGGGTACCGGTAGTCTATTTCGCCATCATTTTTCATCGTCCAAGATATGTTGGGCTGAATAACAAATATGCATACCCAGCTGTTACTATGGAAACATTCCAGGAAAACAGCCATGTGTTAGACAGAAAACAGTAATATGCTTATAACGCTAAGGTGACGCGAAAGTAAATATTTAATTTCTTTAGACTGTAAACTTGTATTCTGAAGAAAAAGAAAAAGATGACCCTTACGTCAGAACGCGCAATGCTTAAAAAAGCGAAGCTGGACCATTCTAAAATCAAATCTGGTTGCCATTATACGCACTGTCTCTAGCTTTAAGTTAGGTAATGCTAGGTTGTGCCTAGGTTGCATTTAGGCCACTCATTATATGTTGTTTCTTTCTGACTTCTTAATGCAAAGCAGTCCGTGTTTAACCACAGATAATGATAGACGCAATACCGATGACGTAATTCCAAAGACAGAATGTCACGCTCACACTGAGAGCTGGTACCTATGCAGCGTGTCCCACATAACTTGAGCCAGTAATTTGAAAATGAAAGGCACTCCTGTGGCGAATTGAATCAAACGTCTACAACTCGCACTAGCCTGTAGGTACTCCGGTTATTTTTTATTGCTCCCCACACTAACTATATAGTAGTTTTTATTTACCTAATTTTATTTATAGGCTGAAAACCCAAAGTATGAACACTGAGATGTGGAGCACCTTCAGAAGCCACCGACAAAATTGTTCCCTGTACAATACGTCTTGCGTTGTAATCTTTTGCGCGTTGTAAAGAAAGCCTATAGCAGCAGTATAGAAGTGCGCTTGCGGTCCCTCACACGGCTTCTTTTCACATTCCGCGGACTTTTTTTACACTAGCCTGAGTGCCTACAGGCTAGTGCGAGTAGTATGCGTTTGGTTTAAATTGCCTACTAAGTGCCTTTCACTTTCAAGTCCTTGATACAAGTCATGTGGGACACCCTGTATAATGCATTTTTCACGGACTTTCTTTACACTAGCCTGAGTGTCTACAGGCTAGTGCGAGTAGTATGCATTTGGTTTAATTCACCTACTAAGTGCCTTTCAATTTCAAGTTCTTGGCTCAAGTCATGTGGGACACCCTGTATATGGGCCGTGTTGCGACGTTTATTCGCTTTTTTTTACCAGCTGATGTGCAAACAATGCTTTACTTCAGGCGAGAGATAACAAAGAGGCTTCGGTAGTTTATTGTGCCATCAATTTTTCTTGTCTAAGTTATGCAGGTTTGCATAGGGCTTCAATCGCTTTTCTAGGTCTTCTCGCACCCAAAGTTGTTTTTCGCGTTCCCAAATATACTGCCAATGTAGGTATTGCTGAAGCGCTTCGTAGAGGTGCTTCAGGGAAACTAGCACTTATGGTGGTAGTGTTTATAAGTGGGTAATCCTTACGGTCTATAAAAGGTTTGTAAATTACTGATTAGATCTACATACAACTCTTAAGAGGCGCTTGTTGCCTTTCTGTCTTCTTTTTTTATTTAGTGAAGCAGTACTGACTAACGGAATTTGTCACAATTTGTGTGCCACACAACCCTTCACAATGAGGATGGGTGAAGGGCCTATTTTAAGCAGGAAATTTCTTGTGACCGGCCTAAAGAGCCTTGCTGCTAAAACACTATTATTGCTTATTAAGCAATCATGAGCTTGTTAACAGAAGAAAAATTAATGCCAGAAGTTCGTTTTTAAATTTCCCTCCTTAACCTCTGCGCCTAATTTTGCGGATTTCAAAATGAATGTATCATATTTTCGTGACATTCATCAACAAAAGTTCATAAAACATCGCTTGAGGAACATGTGTACTCCTCAGAAAACATAGGCCTCATTTTTAGCGATTAAAAAAAGAGACCTTACTAGATCACAAAGTGAGACATAAGTGAAGCAATGTATAATTCTATCCTTCTTATGCATGGAAAGTTTCTGTATTCTCTCGGTGAATTTTACCGCGAAATATACAACGCAGGTCTAACCATTCTGCCATATTTCTTTGAGTCCTTCTTATGAAGCAGCCTTGTCTTGCGTTTTGGTCACGGTATAGTGCAATTGCTATAATGGCAACATATGTGTTACACAAAAAAGGGTGTTACTACAGACTTCAACGCAGACATAGGCTCATTATAAAGTTACAGATCACTGTTACCGACGAAAGAAATTTACCGTGAAGAGCATCGAAGATTTGATCTCTACTGAGAAGTGCCAAAATGTTGAGGCTTCTAAAGCGATATCTTAACAGAAAGGCACACTTCCAGCACAATATGTCCTATCAAATTACCCATATTGAAATATCTCGAAACCAGCAAGATTATGGGTCCTTCGGTTCACTTTTGATTGCGAATTGAACTGAGATTTTTATATACAGTTCTTGTCACTTCATTCATATTATATAGGGCAACGCTCGAGTAACGTACGGTTACTAGTGCCTGTGATATGTGGAACTTCACCCACTCGTCATGATTAACTTTGTTGAGATGCGCGTAATTTATTTTCTTGAAGCTGCTCGTACGGAAGCAATAGATGAATGTCATTGAACTTGTGGCACACAGAAAAGTCTGTACGGTGTTGAGAACGATTGTGTGCGTGAAAAAATTGAAACTGATTGGTGACCCGTGACCGAGACGATGAAGGAGCGTGTACAAAGGAAATATAATCTACGCGAAAGAAAAACACGCGTATGAAGCATAGCACGAACATCATGTCACCCGAATTTTCTGCATTATCAAAGAGGCAATGCGAGTGATATAGCACAACAGGCTAGGCGCCCCAGTCATAGCCATCACGCCAAGGCGCCACAAACGTGTCGGCAAGTTTTCGGCGCGCATCGTACAGCTCGACCAAGCCCGTCCGCAACGGCTCCAGCAAGCAAACCAGCGAACCTCCAGCAAGCGATGTGTTGCAGCGAGGGAAATTGGTGCCACCACCATGAGCGACAAAAAATTGCTTACGACTTATCGAGTTCAATGGTAATGATGACCATTTTTCGCAGATTTCACAAACACGAATCATGTCAGCTAGATAACGGCCGCGCTACGTAATGCGCTGCATTCCATGCGCGTAACACGCAATCCAGCTGGTTGGTGGTCACCGCAATGCGCTTTCGACGAGTTGAAGAGGAGTAGCGTAACTTTGTCCATTACCACGAGCGCAAAGCTCATCCTCGGCGACCAAGCGTCCGAGCGGCTGATGGCAATTGAGGCCTATTTATAGTTAGTCATAAAGCAAATATTAGCTGCCACCCAAGCCTACCTGCGTAGTGCAATAGGTGACTAGTAAAAAAGCGAGAGATTGTGGGAAGCACCGTCTGCTGCCGGCTTCCCGTTAGAGAAATGAAGACAACGGCGAACCACTTCACCTTAAGCCTCAAATTATTCGGGATTCGCGCGAGCGGTTGCCCGTTCATCTTCGTCCTGCTATATCATAGTGGGTTGTTCAGCAGTTCACTCATCAAACTCGCGGGGATCGAAGGCAAACGGCGAGTATCGGCATGTCACTATTCCAAAGGAACGAAGAAAGAAAAATAAGGTGGGCCGCGGCTGGGAAGAGAGCCCCAGCAACAGGTAGCCTTTTCGTAGCGAACGTTGAAGCCAGAGTGTGCGAAGACCATTTTAACAAAGATACGAGTATATTCCGCACTAATAATAAAAAATGGCAGATACCAATGCAGTGGGAATTGGTGATATGCGAAGCACAAATGAGAAAGGTTGATAAGTCATTTTAAAATCAGCACGATGTTACGAGGTGGAGGTAAATGATACCGTACATGACTTCCGTGTTATTATTATCATGTTTGGATATGTTCTTAAGCTTCGTCATTTACTGACGTCACGTAACACCGAATTTGGTATATGTGGAGCTAGCAAAACGGCCGCGAGCGCGTCATGAAAATATCCAATGTGCTCCAGCGTAGCGTTGACGCGTGCGCACGCTGGGCAATGCGACGCTACGTAAGCAAAACACAAACAATCTATTGTTAGACGCCACGTGCGACCAGCGTCCGTCGGCGCGGCCTAATGGCAAACGGTGCGAAATGCGACATGCTGCATTCCGTGCCGCTGCGTTACTCAGACAACTCTGCGTCTCCCTCTTTTCGTGATGGAGGGACGCCGGGCGCGCTAAAACGGGCATGCGTAAAAGCAACGCAGCGTGGCGCGCACCTGCGAGTATATGGCAGGACCGTCACCTAGAGTGGCAACGCCGGCGTGACGCGACGAAATGAACGCTGGCGACCACGCGCACCGCGTCACGTCGAAATGTATTTGTGCCTTGACTCTGGTATGTAGTCATGTTCTCACATGACACGCATCTCATGATTACCATGTTTGCACAAGTCGCATACCTTCGTCATTCATTGGTGTCACGTAATACCAAATATGACATATGGGAAGCAAACGAAACGGCCGCGAGCGCATCATCAGTGTGGCATGTAGTAATGTTGTTCCATGACACACATGTCATGATTATCTTGTTTGGATGTGTCATTTACCTATGCCGTTCGTTCGCGTCACGTATTACCGAGTTTAATACATGTAAATCTATCGAAACGGCCGTGAGCGCATAATGAGCGTAGCATGTAGTCATGTTGCTGACTGTAGTCAATAATTGCTGACTCTAAGGCCGCGTTCACACAGAGCATTCCGGCCGCCGAAAGTCCTCCGAATCCGGTTTGGTGGCAGCGAGATCCGCCGAAAGGGCCCTTTCCGCGCCGATCACTCTCGGACCGATTTTGGCGGCGTCTGCCACCGAATCGGTCACCGCGGACCAATAGGAATGCTAGTCTAAGAATTTTGAAAAATGGCGGCCAAGCCCTACTCACTTGTTATGCCGCAGTGGACGTAACTGAATGTTGAAACCAACGGGAGTTTAACCTACTCTGTGCCTATATATACTTCGCCTCCGTATTTCGTGAAAGAGGTGACCGAGCTTGCTGTTGGCGTGACCGAGCTTGTTGCGGTCTTGCAGAGCAAAACGAACCCACCAACGCCGCTGGCGTCGGTGGTTTTTATGCTCTTCGTGCATTACAAGACAGCCACTTGCCAGCAAAGTAAGCAGTACTGTTTTTTCTGGCTTCTTGCGTACGACAATTGTCGAAGTATACACCACCGGATAGCGTAGTAGCGTTTGCGAGCCGTGACAACAACCGGGTGACAGAGCATCCATCCCGCGTTCGCCCCGTAGTAGATCGCCTGTAGACTGCGTCTGTTCATGCGTCCGCACGTTCATCTGTGCGTAAGTCCCTGCTTTCATCCATGCATCCCCTCCTGCCTCCGTCTATGCGTCCATCCGTCCGTGCAGACATCCGTGCGTACATCCATGCATCTGTCTGTGTGTCCTTTTGTCCACCTATTCAACACTCCAAGTACCACCATCTCGCATCTTTTCATCATATATTCCTCATTGTCACGTGTATATGCTGAGGCCTGGTTCGCTCGTCGGGCGTTGCGAAATGAACCATAGAGGCTGATGGTACCAAACGAAAACTCCCACTTCATTACCATATAAATCACAAAACGAAACAACAACAAAAACATGCACACGTCGAAAAACAAAGAAAAGGATATGTCTTAATGACGCGCGTTTCACCGTCCGATTCCGTTTTCGTTCTCTAGTTCTCGCGCTTACAGTTGTGGCGTGGCCTCCGGTCCGCTGGGAGTCCCTCTCAGGCGTGATAACACGCCATATCGATGCTCAACGGTGGCGACGATGTTGAAGAACCACTACAGCGGTAGCTCAAGTAGTTTATCGCTGAGTCAGGTGCTCGGGCAGGATACACTGCAGACCAGCGTCGGTGGTGGTTCTGGGGCTGCTCACCGAGGTCGGTGCTCCGGGCGGTAAACTGCAGCCCAGGATCAGCGGTTGCTCTGTGCGCTGCTTGCCGAGTCAGGTGCTCGGGTGAGAACCATTACCATCCAGGAACAACGGCACTTCCTTGCGCTGCTCGCCGAGTCAGGTGCTCGGGCGGGAGTCTGGGGCGAGACCCAGTCCGAACTTCCACAGCCCTTGGCCCCTCGAACGCCACGTCCCGGCTCTCACGTTCCTCACTCGCCCTGCGCCCTCTTCTTTTTTCTCCTCTTCTACCTCATTCCAGCGTGTATATTACCTATTCAAGACAACTTCTTTCTCTTCTTCTTTTCTTCATCTTGTCATTCTTGACATGGATGGATGGATGGATGCTATGAGCGTCCCCTTTATAACGGGGTAGTGACAAGTATGCCACCAAGCTCGAAAAAAAAAAACCTTTTTTTCTTTTTTGATGTTGGCCTAATGCCTCTACTTCGATAAATTCTATCTTAATGGAAAAAAAGGTAAATTTTCAGCTTAAGTTCTCTGCCATTTACGGCACACTGTCCATATTTTATTTTTGCAATATTTATTTTTGTCCTTTCTCTCTAATTTTCTGCCACCAATACTCTAACCGTCTCTTACTTATTTCAATCGCGGGTGTGTTCAGCTTTCCATTGTTGTCCCTAAAACCCAAGGCTTCCTGTAGGCTCGTGCCCAAACGTACACCCGGGTGGATATCTCCACATTCAATCAGAACATGCTCCGCCGTTTCCTTATCTTTCCCGCAGCATGTGCATTGTTCTTCTTGTTTACTGAATCTTGCTTTATAACTACGCGTTCTAAGGCAACCCGATCTCGCTTCAAACAGTGAAGCGCTTCCCCTTGAATTATCGTAAAATGCCTCCCTCCTTATTTCATTTTTGCCCTTTCGGTAGTTACTCAAAGCCGGTTTTTTCTCCATAGCTGCCATCCAGTAAATCCTCTCCGCCTCCCTGACTTTTCCCTTAACGCTCTTTGTTGACATATGGCTTACAATACCAGCCGTATATTTACTAGTGAGTCTTCTAGTTCTTTTTCTCCACTGTGTGTCCACGCTCTGCCTATACAATTAACGGAAAACCTTCTCTGCCCATCTACTCTCCTTCATATTTCTTAGCCTTTCTTCGAACCTTATTTTGCTCTGCGCTTCCCTCGCCTCAAAAACCTGCCCACCCCATATCGCCCTTTACAGCCTCGTTTGTCGTCTTCCCGTGAGCACCCAACGCGAGGCGTCCCACAGTCCTTTGATTTACATCCATTCCCGATTGCACCTCTGCCCTCATGCACACCACTGAGTTCCCAAAAGTAAGCCCTGGAACCATTACACCCTTCCACAGACCTCGAAGCACCTCATACCTATTGTATCCCCACAACGCTCTGTGCTTCATTATTGCCGCATTCCTCTTTCCTTTTGCTTCCGAGGCTTTTTCCTGTACCTCCATGTATCTATCACTCTCATTTACCCATACTCCAAGGTACTTGTATTCACTTACCCTCGGTATTTCTTGGCCTTGTATGGACACCGTCTGATCACAGGGATCATTGAATACCATCAATCCACACTTCGTTACACTGAATCCTAGTCCAAGAGCTTCACCTTCCCTTCCGCATATATTCGCCAGCTGCTGTATATCATCTCGACTGTCCGCAAATAAGACGATATCGTCCGCATAAAATAAACCTGGAAGCTTCTGCTCAATCATCATGCCGCCCTGTTTGTGTGGCAGATTAAAACCAATGTTGCTACCTTCTAGCGCTTTTTCCATACTCACCATGTACAGCATGAATAACAGCGGGGACAAAGGACATCCCTGTCTCAGACCCTTGCTAACCTCAACGTTCTCTTTGCTACGCATTCCTTCCCACTCTATGCAAACTGTATTTTCTCGGTATATCTCCCTCAAAAGCTGTATACAGTCGTCGCCCATGCCCATTCCTTTCAATATATCCCACAAAATTTCCTGATTAACGTTGTCGTATGCCCCAGTGATGTCTAGAAAAGCCACGTACAAGGGCCTATTCTCTATTTTAGATATTTCTATACACTGAGTGAGAACAAACAGGTTATCGTCTAACCGCCTGTCGACTCGAAATCCGTTCTGAAGTTCTCCCAAAATATCGTTATGTTCGGCCCATGTTTCTATTTTCATTTTTACTGCTTGCATCGCCAACCTGTATAGTACCGATGTAATGGTTAGTGGTCTATACGAGCGAATCTTGTCCTTTTCTCCCTTGCCTTTATAGATTAAGTTCATTCTACTTTGTCGCCAACTGTCCAGTATTTGTCCGTCCTTTAAGCTTTTTTCTACTGCTTTTAACAATGCTTCTTTAGTGTTATGTCATAGTTCGTTAATGAGGCTAACGGGAATCCCATCTAAACCCGCGGCAGTGCGCTTTGGAATTCTTCCTTCGGCCTTTTTCCAGTTGAAATTATCAAGTATTAGCTCTTCCTCTGTTGCTTTCTCCGCCACACTTTTACTCACCGGGGAGATCCCCTGGACGCTCTTTTGAAACGAATCGGCTGTTACCTTTTGGATGTAACCTAGCGCTTCGTACCCTTCCAATTGATTTCCTCCTTCATCTAGAATATGTTGTTGCGTTGTGACAGACTTCCTACCTAGCGCCTTTATGTGGCTCCAAAAAATCCTAGGCGCGGCCTCCTTTTTTTCGTGTATCTCTGTCATCCAGCGTTCACTTTCATATAAAACACTCATATAACACTCTATAAAAAACTCATATAACACACTCATATAAAAGCACCGCCATCCAGCGGACATTTCGAGAACTGAACCAGAGGAGGCACACGCACTTTCTTACGGCTTGCGCTTCGTGTCTACTTCCCACATTTAACCACCTCGAGTTCATGGTATATACTAGTTAACTGTATTCATGGCACTGCAGCCCAACGCTCGCTAAACCTTTCTAAAACCAAGGTGGTAACGCCCAGCGAGTATAACGTAGCAAACCTTTCTTGTCTTCTGTGCGCCTTGAACAATAATAAATTCGCAGCGTTCGCGTTAACTAAAAGCCAAATTCTCCTGTCTCTCATTCCCCCTTAGCAGCCATTGGCATGTACATTGAACACTATCTTTTATTGTTCAACAGCGCACACAAGAAATCTCTCCGGCACCACCTTGGAGGACAAAATGTTATACTTGTTACACACTACTACAACGGCTACGAGGGACGAACGGGTGCCGCTATAAGGATCTTCGCCTCTAAAATTGCTTGCTGGCGTGGAAATTATTGTCCTTGAATGAAGCCGCACCCAGCGTAAAATGACGGCAGCGGCAATCTTATTTATAGAGGTGTTGACATTAGCCGAATGTTAAGAGCGCTTCCCTCGCACGCCCAGTGAGTTTAACGTGGCAACCTTTTTTGGTCAGATGGTGCACAATGTGCGTCCTTTTCTTTCTAGTTCTCTTCAGTAAGCGTCAAATTCAAGGCAAATTTTATTGGATATTAAGACACTGATACTCGTCTCTGTTGGTTATTTCATGAAAACAACTCTCTCTCCCTGGTAATGATTAATGTAGCCTTAAGACTAACAGGTCAAAACCACCTGATGTCTGAATGGGCACCACCGGAAAATAGCATCTTTCTGAGATCTTTAAATGCAAAGCTGGCTTCAATATTGCTGGCAAAGCATTGCGGGAGCTTGGACTCTAGCAATATTTTAAACCTGTTTGGTCGCCTTTGTTACCAAAACAAAATTTTTATCGCGTACTCCACGGTGAAAGACTGGCGAGCAACTGCCGAGTAAATAGTCTGCTAGTCCAAATACGGCGAATCAAAGGACACCTATATTATATTATCATAACTTTTCGCAGCGTGAACACGTAAGTGAAGCACAAGGACCACCATAGAGTCACTTTTACGGGTACCAGTTTCGCGAGGTGCGGCGTACGCGGTCACTCTCACGAACTCGAACTGCACTTAAAACACCCATAAAATACCTTCCACGCCACATTTGCTGATCATATTTTGCACGCGAAGTGCGCCCGGGAATCGATTCCGCAGCCTATATAGACCTCTAAATTCTGCGTCTGTGCACCTTTAATTAACGATCCGCCTTGCTTCAGCATAAACGAGGTAGCAATGAAATAGCATAATTTGAAATTAGGCATCATTGCAAAGCTGCACCTGGATTCGGTGCCAGACGTTTCAAGATTATGGTACATTGATTTAGTGTATTGCGGTGTAATTTACCCCTTCATTCCCCAAAAGGAACGTAATTTTAAAAATGTCAAAAGCTCAAACCAGTATAAATTAACAGTAGTTGCAGTTCAACTTGCCACAAACCGTGGTATAAAAGTGAGGGACTTTGTAGTGGACGGCTCCATGCATTTTGGCCACTGGCGGTTCTCAGCTCAGGCACTTTCACTTTCATTGAAATTGCAGCTGCCACGGCAGGTACGTTTGGCTTAACGGTAGAGCACCATAACACTTACAACATCGTGGTGGGTGCAAAGACTGTGCATGATACTTTAACACACGTCGCAAACAAATGTGCTTGTGTCTCAAACTTTTTTTAAACGATCAATTCCTGAAATCGTAGAGCAGTTTCATTCTACAGGGGCAGACATTAGTAAAGTTCATTTTCTGCTGCTGCCACAAGGTAATGAAGGCGAGCGCGTGCTCGCTATTTCAGCAGGAATCAGCGGAATTTATCCTTCTATACGGTATATTATCACTAATATGCAGAGAATTTATGCGGCATGTATAATTCGCTGATTTGCCACTCTGCGTAGGGAAAGAAATTGAGGATTGAAAGTACGAATAGGGAGACAGAGAGGGGAAAAAGGCAATATTTGAAAATAGAAGAGGAAATATAAAAGAACAAAAGGAAAAGGCCACCTCTTTGACCATTGAATCAGGATGCGCGTGAATAGTTTTTCCCTGCTGTAAAGCTACAGCTAGAGTTTTTCTATCTGACTGATTCTGTACAAGTACGCAAACAAATGTGTCATAGCACGCCTCTGTAAAGAAAGGCAGTCTGATAGTCCCAATACCACAGTCAAGGGAGAACGTGCTCTCGCTTGTCGAATGCATGCAATGTTCATAAAGCGCATGTTCATCAGCATACGCTCTGCATTCAAACAATACATGTTCCACAGTTTCTATGGAGCCACAGTTTCTATATACATCCTAAGGACGATGTATATGACGCCTCACTCCTGGTAAGAAATAGCAAAAGTGGCGAGCTGTAGGAATGATCCAGAAAAATATCTGCGGATGACATTCACGACCTTCTCCCAGTTTTTTTCTCTTAACATAATGTGAACAACTTCCAGTAATTTCGCATACTGGGGCACCAACAGGCGTCGCGGGGTTGAAATTCTAATAATGCGAGGTGTGCTTTGTTGTTCTCCTAGGTTCTTGAGCTCTCTGACGCCGAAGAACGCATGAAGTGAAGAAATTCAAGTGTGGCGAGTGCATGGCTGCGAATGCGTCCCAGATAATTGCCCACGAACCTACCAATATAACTATAACCTACCAATACTGAAACGCTCCAGACGCTGGTACAAGGCCAGGAGACTATTGGGGATGATTTAGCAGAACTTTAAAAGGGTTTGAAGACGAGGGAAAAGTGTTCATTCTTGCTCTGCCAGAATGACCAAGTTAGTAACGAATGTAAATTAAGTAGTACGGAAAGTAGCTAATTTTCAAACTCTTAACAATTCTGTTGAAAAAAATTGAGCAAGCACTTGTGTTGCAACAAAAAAAGCAGAGCTAGAAGACCGTAGCCTGATGACAAACATTGTAGTGTTTGGCTTAGATGAGCGAGTGAATGAAGCACATGATGTTCTATGGCAGACAATAATAAAGAAAAATTATTGCCCATTGCTAGAATACATCGCTTGGAAAAAACGTCCTGGAGAAAAATCTGTAATGCCGTTCTATCAAAATACATGAAAAAATAATATGTACTACATAATTGCAAAAACAGAAGGGTACAACAATTTCCGGGCAAAGAGACTTCTCTGCTCAAACGTTCAGGAATCGAAAATTGCTATGGCAAAGCGCGAAGCTGAAAAAAGAGCAAGGAATAAGAGCGTGCTGGGGAAAGATAAGCTGCGTATTGATTTACAGTTCTACACATCTGACAATGTTCCGAACACGCATGTTGTTGTTCAATCGGAAAAAGATCTCACACAGCGTAGACTTCACAGTCTGCACGTAAGGACCTGCATGTGTTCCTTTTCAATGCCGTGAGGATCGTGAATGAACTAGACAAATTAGAACAGATGATTTAGTCTTACACTCCCCGTGTGGTTGTTATCACTGAGACTTCATTATATGATGGCGTACGTGATAACGAATTTATTTTCCTGGCACAGGTGAGATCAAAGCACACGTTGCGGAGGAGTTGCTGTTGTCTCTAAGATCTGCGTTGGTGTATGTTTGACAAATCAGATTGCCGAGCACAAAAGCCTGTTTCCAAAGGTTACTACAAATGGTTTAACCTTTATGGTTTGTGTTATTTATGAAGTCCAGGATGTACCAGGAGCCGCATTGACAAAAGTCACGTACGAAAAAATTTTTGCGCGAGAGAAATTTTGTTGCGTAAGTCGATTCACGAAATGAAAAAAAAAACGCCGTAAGAGGCCATCGTTGTCACATCGGCCGCTGCAATTTGCGTGCTGCAACTGCCCGGGAAAATGTCAGAGATGGTGACGCAGTTGCTAAATTTGTTTACGTCACCGAAAAATGCTTGTAGGTGGGTTCACGAAGCAAAATTGTGCGTAAAAACAGCGTGGCTACGAGAAAATCCTTAGAGTGGTCCGGACCATTCTTATGAACATTGCGATTACTTTGAACGTCAGCCGCGGTGGAATACTTGGTTCCCCTTGCTAATTTCGAGTTAAATCACGGCTATATGGGGCTGCCTGATGACTGCTAATGCCTTTTTATATATTTCGGTGCTTTGAGCTTTGTGTGTTCTTTTTCTTATACGCAGTGGATGGTATTGACAACCACCGTCGTCTAACAAGTTCAGAGTCACAGTATTCAAAGAATCCTAATGGGTGTGAATAGCGTGAAATTATGCATGCAAGGACTTGTGGTTGGATAAACACCAGTATGCTACGTGAATGGTCGGTGATTTCGAACACAGCACGATGTATGGTGAACCTTATTTTCCTTGTTGTGCTGCGTCCCACATCATCCAATTAGGTAAACAAATTGTTATACTTGCCCCACTGGTGGAAATTACCACGAAACAGGTTAATAGGAGCACATTACCTGCACGTTATTAAAAATAAAATTGAGTGAAACTTTTCAATTAGTGGTTCATAAAGCCTCTTCTGTGGTTGCGCTCTAGTGGACTTCGATCGGCTGTAACTATCCAATGGGCAAGACCTCTGAAGTGCAGCTTTCGATACACTTTGGGACGACCTGACCGAAGTATGCATTGTTGATCTTCTATGGTGACTCTAGGTGTGCCTCAAAACCGTGGCTGTCCTTCTCCTCTCTGTGGATAGCCTACCATAACAGCAGTGCGATGCAGCCAGCACCCATGCAAGTCAAGTCATGGTGCGCTCTTTTGGTGTTCTGTGCAGGACACGACATATCCGTCCGTCAAGACACTGACATATTCGCAGACCTCCTCCATTTTCCGTGGTTTTTATTGTGATCTTTCACTAATGTGCGTGCAGTTGTCTAAAACAACCGGCAACAGCGAAACACTGCAACCCCGCACATACCGCAACTTTTTTTTTTTCAGAAAAATTTATGGGCACTCAGTTTTGCTCTTCTTCATAAAATGACACGGATGTTTCGGAGTGATCACCTACACTGAGAAAAGAACAAAAACTTATGCTAACTTGCACTTGGCGCTTGGTTTTTCAGAACGTGCTCTTTGATATTCATGACAATAGATATGATAAATTTATCGAATGATTTTAAACATTGTTACCACGTCATTCTTATCAGCATGCAACTTTTCTAGAACAAAGTAATATACCACATATGCTCTAAGAGTTCACGGAGGAGCGGTGGAGTACTGTTATAATAAAGTATTTTCACACCGCAGTCACCAGTTTAATGCGCTGCACTTGTATGTCCTACCAAGCCCGTACGTGGTAAGTCTGGTACATCTTGTGTTGTCCAAGTTTTCTTCCATGTAGATCTGTTTTAGTGTGCGCTTTTAATGCAGCGTGGGTCTGCGCCCGATTTTTGTGCAATTTTGACGCGAATTTAGAGTGCAATTTATTTCCGTGGTATGTGAGTCGGGGCATGCCTATTGCATCAGAGATAAACTATATCAACACAAAACAAGGAAGGTGTCAAGTTATGAGAAAAAAAGGTCGGTGCCGGTTTCGTTCATTTGCGTCTTTCTTTTCAATGTCTGGGTACTGCGCACATTTTTCGAACAGTAAGCTATCATGACGTGCTTGCCAAAGTATAATGCAACACATCATTTATATTGCTTTTATTGATTAGGTGAAGAATGCTGGAGCTTTTTCGATGTCAGCTGATTATATAAAAGGCCTTAGGAAAAATTTATGTACTTTATTTAGCTTACCTTGTACTATTTTGAGTAAAAACCAAGCTGTCAGTTGAGTTGGATTTGGGCCTATAAATATTAGGCAAATTTAATATTACTCTGACGTTAATTCAATTCGCCACAATACGTAAACATTTCAAAGTCCAATGCAAGAGCTCGCACTGCATCACCTGAACAATTTTCGCATGGTCGCTTATCAGGCCTTCTTACAAGAAAGAGCAAAATTATGATTGCAAAAGTCAGGACCTTAGATTTCCACTTGGTGCACCTGAAAAGCTTTCTAAGGGAGTCAGCGAAATATTGGTAAATGGAAGGCAATGCCAAGCTTCGATCTCCTCAACTCGCAATAAAAACGGCAATCGGTAGTGCTTTGTAAACCTGTCCTCGTCCGAATTCCGAAGTGAAAAAAAAAGAGGGGGGGGTTTAGGGTAACGATCAAAGAAAAAGAAAAATCCGGGTGTAACTGTGATAAACGACTTGCGGAGACACATTTCTTTCTACGTGCACCCAAGCCACGGGGAAGCTTATGCACAGTAAGCGTGTGAGTCAGCTTTTTGCTATTGATCGCCTGAAGGGGGCTGCTTTTACGGGCAATACTTTCAGGTGGTCTCGCAAAAGTTGTTCATCCGTAAAGCCATCTTACTTTCTTGGTTAAAAAATAAATACAAACAGTACATATACAAGCACACTATTTTCTCGGCTGTGGAAAAATGAAGTCCGGACTAATATTGATTCATGATCAGGAATTGACATTCGTTGGCATCACGTCAGTCACCGGTGTGCCTCCATAAAGATAGCTTTTCGCCAGCATGTTTGATGGCAAAACATTTCCGTTTGTATTCTTACTGAAGCGTCCCGCATCTTATAACAATTATATCAAGTATCTAGAAGAAATTTAGAAAAATATATCAGACAATTATAAGAAATTGTTGGAATTCACATGCGTTCTGTCGAAGAACAGATGCCAATACTGAAACCGGATATATAACATTTCAGTATTCATCGGTTTGTAATGACGTCAATGCAGGACATATAAGAATTCGAACTAATAATTCGCGCTTCAGGTGATGGCGAATAATGATGCCAAACTTTTAGTGCTTGCGTTTTCATACGATACATGGCTGACGCAATTGAAGATGCAACAAACCAACATTAAATTGACTGGGCAGCTCCTCTAATGAAAATAAAATGACACTTTGTGTCCTAGATCAGTTTTGGAGCCCTTTAGCTTTGGAAACAGCTATATTGCTGAGTTCGTGCGAGGTATACCTAACGAATGGTATAGGGAAAAGCTGCCTATCAGTTGCAGCACTATAGAGACACCAATAGTGTTCCTGTTGACTTTCAATTACGCATTTGTGCTTAGTTGGGCTGATGTACAGTATGCATGGGGCCTATTCTGCATTCTGCCTATCTCGACCGTGTTTCAACACCACTATTTTATTCGATAAACATACGCCACACTTGCGCATATTATCACAACGTTGTCTTCGAAGCTATGACAGTCTCCAAACTTGAAACTTATGAGACATTGCAAATGCTTGCCAGCTGGTGCTAGCTTCAACAGGAAAAGAACATGGCACCGATTGTGACTGCTTTGGAAGCGCGAATTTTCGCGCGTTTAAGAGAGGTTCTTGGAAAAACAACAACTACTAGACGAATCAAACGTGCATGGGGCTACAAGTTTTTCTATTCCACAGTGTTCCAAACCGGAACTGTCGGAATGCCGTGTCTGCTCTTGTATGACTGAGAACCAGCCCTTGGGACATACCGCTGCCTTACAGTGTGTTATATCAAAAAAAATCATCTCGAATAGTAATTTTACATAAAAGGACATTGTATGGAGACATGTGCATGACATTGGCAAAATAAAAAAACGACTAAAAACGTCTGCCTATTCAAGAACATGCCTCAACAGAAATTTCCACCTAGCGCCACATACAAGGCTTAATTGTTAAAAAAACAAGAAAATACTTTAGCTTGATACTTTCCGACTTGCCAACCCCGGTTTTCTTAATTTTTGGACGGCCTAACCTCATGCGCTAGGCCGAAAAAGAAATTTAAAAATAGACATGCCCTTTCTTTAAGCAAATATTGCTATTAGGAGTCGGTTACTCCGTGTAGCGTGATTCATGACGTCATCGCTGGCTGCGTTAAATGCCTCTTCGGTTACTTGAAAAAAGCGGTCGCTGCTGCAAGTGGGGTGAGTTTGAGGGGGTCTAGAATGGGCCATCTCTCACAATCGCTAGATGGTGTTCTCATTACAGAAGGCCATTGGCAGCCGCTGCAACTCGGGCTCTGTCGACCAGAGCCTTCTGTTATGCCAGCTCGCAGCAGCCAAGCCCGGCCACTTCCCAGTCATCACAGTTGGAGTGTGTTTCTGCGGCAAGGTTCCAGTTAATTGACATGTGCACACCATGCGAAAAATGTCCGGAGACGTCTCCACACAGTGTGGGCATTTTCCTGTACACGCCGAATGAAAGGCTTATAGTACTGCCGGGCACAGTATTGTATTGGTGTGAAGTGGAGGAGTGTGGGCTCTTCGGCCTTTGCAAAGCCCTTCCAGGGCTTAAGATAAATTGCATGGCCCAATTGGTAGACTTGAATGTTCTTTCCAAAATTGAAGGCCGAATCGTGCTTTGAATGCATTTCCTAAAAATCGAAAGGCGTTGTCCTGTGATTAAGCGCGCGTGCTGCTGTGTCAGCCATTTCATTGACTTCGAGGCCCTTGTGAGTTGCAGCCGATATCATACTGCGGGACGCGGGGACCGGGACGTTTTCGCTACTTTGAAGAATTCGATACGTGAGGTGAAAAATGCACCACTCCTAAACGTGTCCGCAGGCACTCTCGAGTCGGTAGACACGCGAAAAAATTTGTTGCGTAAACCGGGTAAAATATCAAGGGTGCGCGAATATTAAAGGGTGCCAGTTATGCGAATAAATACACTATAGACCACATGCCGAGTTCACGTGATCTGAGAAGCGCTGGCACGGTGCAAACGGAATTCTGAAGCGTGAGGCCACGCCCTCGTCGCGGCAGCTGTTAGGGCGTACCAACTTTTCCCATAAGTGCTTGCGCGCATGTTGGCGCTGCTAGTTTGATTGAAAAAGGTCTAGCGCAGCAGGGATAACATTTAGGCATGAAGATTCTTATGCCATGGGTCGTGCGTCTTCGATTTATGTAGTAGTAGTAGTAGTAGTCGTCGTACTAGAAGGTAGCCTCCTCCACGGCTGGACTAGACAAGTGACACATGCGCATTCTTTTGAATTGAGGAGGAAACACGCGAACGTTAATCATACATAAAAGTATTGTTGTTTCTAATGAAATAACCTATAGAGACGAGTGTCAGTTACTTAATCTCCAACAAAAATTGCCTTGAATTTGATGAATACTAAAAAAACTAGAATTAAGAGGATGAACATTGAGCACTGTCTGTTCAAGAAAAATTTTTGTTACAGCGCGCGCGTAGTAACCTCCTCGATTTCAGCAAGGTTTAGCGAGGGTTGCACCACATTGCCATGAAAGGTTGGTTTGTCGGTTATGAAATGTGGGAACTAGACACAAAGCACAGGCCATGAAAGGGTGCGCACGTGCCGCTCCTCTGGTTCAGCCGCACCACCACTCGTTTAGTCCTTGGAATGTCCGCTGGTGGCAGCACTTCTATATGATGGATATATGATGAAAAGATGCGAGATGATAGTACTTAGAGTGTTCACTAGACGGACCTGTGCAGTGCAAAAAATATTTTCCATGGTACACGGAAAAACCCGAAGGTAACATGCTGCCAGTCACGTCCGTACAAAGAAAATGAAAGTCAAGAAATGACGTAGCATTCAAACACGTACAGATAGGAATGCATAACATCAACCGACTCCGTAACAATAGAATGAAGAGCACATCACGGGATGTACACCATAGGGCCATCTATGTGGTGCTATGTTTCAATTATTACGCTTGCTGTACGTAAAGAGCAAATGCATAATTTGTAAGTTTAATATTTAACGTGCAAAAAAAACGGCATTGCCTGGATTTCTTTTTACGAGGGACACTTGAGGTGCCCATCTTCTGATGCTATACTTTAATCAATACGCTAGCTGTACGTAGGAACAATACATCATCCATAAGATAAATAATAGGCATGCTTAAAAAAAGCATTGCCTGGATTTCTTTTACGGGGGGTAAAGTGGTGGTGGGTGGTATGGTTAGAATGAAGAGGAAAAGGGCACCTAATTTCTGTCTGCCTTCAGGCGACACGGCGCAGTGCCTTATAGGGGTGGGGTGAAGGAGGGATAAAATAATAGAAGGAAATTAGACGGAGAAGAAGACAGCCAAGCGAGATAAAAAAATTGCCCGCAGCTTCCATCGGGGGAACACTGAGGAGGATGCGGAAGCATGTATTGGTTAACGGATGTTAAATTGCGACTTACTTGGGTCGATGGCTAAATTGGTTAACGTGTTTGTGAAATGGGGTGTTAAATGAGTGAACACGTACGGCACGTATGCGAAAGGGCGGTGTTTTATTTATTGCGACGAACTTTGAGGACGATGGCTTTGTGGTCGGTAAAGTAAAGAGTGAGTGCTTGCGGTTCCGCCAACAGTTTGGCCGGCGCTGGTCGAAGGGACGTCGATCATTCTGTTTGTGATTCGTTGGCATTCATTTCACGGCGACTTCGGACGTCGACGCGCCGTACAAACCAACGGACGAGCGGCAACTGAGCGAGCGAGCGCCGACTTGAGTATATATACAGCGCGACGGCGCATGCGCTGTCAGCTGTCGAATGTTCTCGAAGGAGAAGCGCGCGCGCGGCACAGATGGCGACGGCGCGACGGCGCATGCGCTGTCAGCTGTCGAATGTTCTCGAAGGAGAAGCGCGCGCGGCACAGATGGTGGGCGACGGCGCGACGGCGCATGCGCGCGCGTCAGCTGTCGAATGTTCGAGAAGCGGTGCGGACGGCGCGGACGGCGCACTACAAGGCGCGAGTATAAAATGCTTCCCGCATCTAATGAAGGAAATAGACGGAGAATAAGACAGCCAAGCGAGAGAAAAAAAGAATGAGATAGGAAAGTGGGGATCCGGTCGAAGCAGTCCAAGGGTGGGGTGGCCACAATGCGAGAGCTACACGGCGTACAGGAGACCGCGGAGGGCGAACCAGTGCGGCGGGAGCTACGCTGGCGACGGAGATCGCGAGGGCACAAACCGTCCAGCTTGAAATCCTGCGAGCAAATCCAGGGTAAAGTCCCTGAAAAATAAACTAAAGTAGCGCTACAGTGAACTAGAAGGTTTGTAGTAGCGCAGTGGTGTCAATGGTGCAGACTCCTCTCCCCTCGCGTGCATTGCAGATAGTAAACGACGCTAGTTGAGGGGCTGTACGGCTCCTGGCCCGCAAAGATGAGCTTGTGCTCATGTTTCCGTAAAGCGCATCTGGACGCTGCAGTTCAGGCGATGTACCAAAAGAGTGATTGAGAAAGAAAAAATACATAAAGTAACGTTATAAATACGACGACGTGACGTGTATATAAGCAAGTGGCATGCAGTGGCAAAAGACACTACCGCAATTCACGCAATACTCAACGGGATAGCCCACCGTTTGCATGCAGACGCGCTCAGCGGTGACGCTCTCGATGGCAGCGCCACTGCTCTCCGTGTAAATAACTTGGCGGTGCTAAAAATATGCAGCATGACGCACTAGCCTTTGTGAAGGTATTGCAAACATCATTTTGTTTGTCCACTTTCGCGGTGTTTGTTTGTCGCTAGGCGTGCGCGCTTGGTATTGTTGTGTAGCCGGAGTTCGACCGCGCGTGAGTGTGTGGCACGGTAATCCTGCACGTTTCGGGATTCCGACCTGCTGTGCCAGCAGTTGCAAAAGCAGGTACACGCAGAGGAAAGAAGCTATTTTCGCTTCCGCGAGGAAAAGACATGCCGCTCGGCTAGAAGTGTGGCTCCAGCCATAGCCTCCTCTATAACTCTCCTCTATAGCCTCCGCTATAAAAAATATAGGAGGCTATGCTCCAGCGTATCGGAAAGGACTGACTTGGACCCTGTATCGTCGCGGCTTTTGAGGTGAGTACAGGTGAGCTAAACTCTATCGTTTCGCTTGTATTCGTGTTTACAGTGTTGCGGTACTGTCAAGCTCGAGCATCACACAAAGAGAGTAACCGCGTCGATGGTAAACGTGCATGCCAGTTGAAACGCGTGCCGCGTTAGTGCCGTGTAAACGTTGCGTCTCTGGCTTGATCCATGCCGACCGTGGCGGCTGCGTTTTCGACTGAGGCGGAAATGTTGGGGCCTATGTACTTAGCATTATATGCACGTTATTGAGTACCAGGTGGTGGAAATTTCCGTAGCCCTCCAAAAGGGCGTCCCTCATAATCAAATAGTGGTTTTGGAACGTCAAACGCCAGATATATATTATTATTACTCGTTTGATCCAGAAATAATCGTCGACTAATGTTACAAAGTAAATGTAATTGATACATTCAAGTGCTAAACTAAACTTTGTTTATTGGCCCGACGTACAGTATGACTCCCGCGTGTTTGTGTGCATGGGTGTGTAAGGACTTTATGTATAAAGGCGTGGGCAGCGACCTGAATGTCGCATCATTTCATTTAAGCATGTGCTCCAGCGCGCTCAGTATTCAGAAGCGTTGTGGTTGAAATAGGACACGCAAGGCTAAAATGGTGCGTATTTCTACATACTGTACGCACCGTGTGCTACTATGGTGGGAAGAGAATGCAGCAAACAGTGTGTAGTCGAGTACGTGTTGACACTAAAGGTTATTTTAGTTTCTTTTAGAGCGTGCTGTTTCATTGTGTAATAGTAGCCGCGAATATTTCCTTACCTAGGACGACTTAACTGCGGACCGTTTCGAGCTAAAAAGTTGAAGAGAGGACGCGGCGCCTACGATCTTCAGTCAAGAGCATTTACAAAACGTCAGGTAAGCCAATCTCATTAAAAAACTGGAGAATGTTTAGTCCGTCTTCATTGTTTTCTGCATCACCCATCATTACTTCTCAGCCAATCACTACCTGAAACATGTCGTCTTGCATAGAGGTGTTGTGCACTGTTTGTGTATAGCTAATGGCTTTCTTAGTATAAATAATGCTTTTTTTTTCATTTTCCAGAATGCACTGATTCAGCCCGCTCATCTTGTGGTCCTTAATCTACCACTAACAGCAGCTGCCCTTGTTGATGGTGAGTTGACGGTTAAGCACATCTCACGCCTTTTTCCTCTTCGTTATCATTAATACATGTTTGGATTATGCAGAAGCCAAAGAGACACACTGCCCATCAGCTACGAATGTGCTTCTGACACCAGCTGCTGTGATGTGAGTTTCTTACTGCATTTATTACTTACTCGTAATTACAAACGTGCTTTATGCCTTCATTGATGTTTTATGATTCGCAGGCTATAGAGCCAACAGTGATGCCACTCAAGCAGGGTTGGGTTCTTCACAAGGTAACGTAGCTAACACACATGCTGCATGTAGTCGAAGCATTGTGACGGCTTGTAACTTGTATCCATTGGTTTATATATTTTACAATCATGTCTGCAGGGGTGTGCTGGAGATCCACATTTTGCTCCGTGCAGTATGGTGCTCAGCACATTGCAAGCATTGAAAGCATTGTCGCTTGGGTTTTGGCATGCATTCTTATTACTGAAAAAATTGTAATGCACCTGTGCATATTGTAAATGCTTCAAATAGTGTTGATGCTTGTTTGCCAAAATGCGATGTAACAGAGATGATGGTCTTCTTCGATTTGTCTTTATCTTTTTTAGGTCACACTGCCACTGATTCAGCACCATCGGATTTTCCAGAAGGTAATGGCAGTGACATGTTGCTTTGAAATTTCACATAATTTATTGTTGATCTCATGTTGCAGATGCACCTTCAAGTTCCGAATGTGACGCACTGCCAGCTTGTTCAACAGCTTGTTCAGCAGGTGAGTGCTACTTTCATGATTTGTATAGGCATGTGTCTGCCAGATGGTTTTGTTGGTTCCAACTATCATATGGCGCAGGTGTGGAAACCACCCATGAATCGAGCTGCCAGCCATTTCAAGCTTTGACGGTGCCTGTTGAGTGTGAGTGAAATTTCTGTTCAGTATCATATACATTTTTTAATTTTGTCACTGGCCATCCCTCATTGCCTGTGCTGCAACTGTGCTAATTTAAAGCTTTGGTGACTGTACCGGTCTTCAGTACTACTAATAATAGATTATCCGTCATTTACAGCTCAGCAGAACTTTTGTGCTGCCTGTGGAGGATTTCTGTCTGCTGAGGGCACAGCTGATGTCACCGGTAAGTGTTCAGTGCTACTGTTCTCACACACTATGCAATATACACTTGAGTGTGACACATCGCCGCCTACAGGAAATTACGTGCACGCTCATACATAATTGATATATTGGTGCATTTATAGTGCGGATGCGCTCCAAGTACTGGTGCCCTGTTTTGTTTCTTGTGCTGGTATTCTCATTCTTGTAAAGCGAGAGTAGTCGCACACAACGTAAGTTTATTGGAGGAACATGTAAGCTGTGTTTTGTGTGCAGTAATGCATAGCACACTGCTACACACTGCGCAACATCATCACACTATCACTTGTGACACGCAATCAGCTGCCGTCTTGTAGCAACTCTGTCAAAAAAAGCTACAACAGTGGAACCATGGCACTCTCCCCACTTTGTTGAAATAGCCACCGCCATTGATAACCCTACGTCATAACCGAGAGTACGTGCCATATATTCATGTCTTTACTCATTACTAACTATTGGCATAGCTAGGAGGTAATACACCGGACACTTGCTGCTCCCAAAATGTCTTTCTGCCTTCACACGCAGAGTACAAAGTGAGACGTGACCACACTTCTGTCCTGCCCCTATTTCGGATCAAGGACACGCCCCCACCAAAAAAATAGTTCAGCTGCATGAATTGCGGGTTCTGCGCAGCTTCATTTGTCCCTCTTCATTGAGCAACAGTGTCAGCTTATGCTGTTTGTTAAAACCACTGTTGTGTTCTCAAAAAGTTACGCTTACACATTTATGCTGAATGATATGGAGTGGCACTGATTTTTTTTTTGTTTTCTTTAAATCCTTATGGTTCTCCCTCACATGCTAGTCTGGGTTAAATAGTGAAATTTTCAAACTCTTGTCACTTCCTGCTCAATCTGTGCTTTGCAGGCTCCATTCAAGTAGTTGGGATGCTGATCAAGCAGTAGTAGCTGCCTTTCACAAAAATAGCTACATTGGAAGTGTGCTTGAACAACATGAAGCGGAAAGTTGCTACACTGCACCAACAGAAAAGCAGAGCAAACCGTAGAAACCATGAACTCACGCGAAACATCAAGAAGTACCTGTCACCAGATCAACTGCAAGGCATGTGGACTTCCAGTATGCGAGGGAAGCAATGGTCTACAGAGACTATACAAAAGGCCTCAAGCTTCGTTTCGCATGTGAATCCAGAGGCTACAATGCGGTCAGGGAGATAGCTGTACCCTTCAGAGTGAAAGAACTCTACAACGTCGTGTTGAAAACTACAAGTTCTCACCAGGAATTCTACATGAGGTTCTGAAGTCCCTTGCTTTAAAGGTAAAGGATGGTGTAGCTGAATATATTTGTTATATTTATTCT